>PVJI01000899.1:0-215327 GCA_004026765.1 Micronycteris hirsuta
CGGCCCACGCTGCTCTCCGAGCGCGAGCGTGCCCAGGCTCCGTTCTTCGTAGGTGGATTCTTCTGAGTACAGGTCTGTCGGGACACCGGCACAAGGGTAGCGAGGCCCCTTCCCACCTCCGGCCTTTGCGCCTTTGCGGGAGGCTCCAGACAGCCGCAGCGAGTTCACCAGCCCCAGCTCCAAAATATCGCGGCTTAAGTCAATCACCTCCACGAGCCGGCCCTCAGCCCCGCCCATGGCGACGAAGGCCAGTATCCCGGGCCGCCGTCTCCCACGTCCCTCCTTAGTCCTTCCCCTAGGATGACCGCATTGCTAGGCGTCCGGCTCCCGGCTGGCCGCCCGGGAGCTGAGACGCGCTGAGGCTGCAGGGACAGCCGGGAGGCCCCGCCCCAGCTGTCCGCTCACCGGCTGGCACCGGTGTCTCGCCTGCTTGTCACACAGGGTCACTCGGCCGTGCGTGTAGAGCATATCGCTGTTCAAGCGGAACAGTTTGAAGGCCAGTGTCACCTCCAGAGCGGCCCCGTTGTCCCCCAGGCCCAAGAGCAACCGGTTTCTGGCTGGACAGCTGTGGGGAGAGGCAGGGTCACTCAATTTTAGGAGTCCCGGCTTGGGGCGCGCGGTGTGGATGGACGAACAGTGATGTCTCCCTTTTGTGCTTGTCCTGTGTGATTGTAGGTGCTGGGTCTCTTGCCGAGAACTTCACATGCGTTATTTCATTTCATCCTCACATCAGTCCTAGGAGAAAGACAATAGCTTTGCCCCTTCCCCTTTTTCTTTTTCTTCCATAAAAACAAAAACAAAAACAAACTTCTCTCCCCCTCTGTCTTTTCCTTTCTTCTCCTTCTCCTCTCCCTCCTTACTATTAGTATTTTGATAGTGTGGTGGTGGTAACTCATGGTGAGGTGACCTTTTATTTTTCTTCATTATCATTTTTACCCCTAAGGCTCTGTCCTTTCAATAAAGTTTGTTTCCTGACTGAGCATAGTTTATCAGTGACCCCTTGTTAGCAACATCTGCTCCAAATTGAAAAAGGAAACCTCAGTTACTGGTGGCAATTGTAGGGCTTGATGGCAAACTCTTGACAGACATAAAAAAAATTCTGAACTAAAGAATACAGAGATTGTGATCTGAACTGTCCACAATATTATCACGGTGACTTTTTCTGAGGTGACAATAACCTAAATGTAACCACTTGCCTATAACTGGTAATATTTGGATAGACCAAATATTGTGTAGAGGCCATGGATAGAAATTCATTCTTACAGAGCTCTGTTGTAGATGCATGGAAGACTGAGGGAACACAAGTGACCAAAACAGACCAACTCCTCCTATTCTCCTGTGAGCAAGGGGAGACAAACAATAAATAACGTAATAAAGAAGTAAATGATCTCATGTAATACAGTATGTAGTTTGGAGGTGATAAGCAGATAGAAGAAATAAATAGGGATCTAGAGTGGATGAGTGCAGGGAAGTTTACAGTTTAAAAAGCATGGGCAGGGTAGCAATGGTGACATTTTAGCGGACTTAAAGGAGGTGAGAGTTTTCCATATGGGTACCAGTGAGTTGAGTGCTCTAGGAAGAAAAACCAGTCTACCCCCCAAAAAAGCCCCCCAAAACAAACAAACCTTAAAAAAGAAAAGGAAAGAAAAACAGAAAGAAAAAGCCTAAAGGACAGAAAACT
Organism: Micronycteris hirsuta; assembly: GCA_004026765.1. Lineage (NCBI taxonomy): Eukaryota > Metazoa > Chordata > Mammalia > Chiroptera > Phyllostomidae > Micronycteris > Micronycteris hirsuta. The sequence continues at coordinate 1,682 of PVJI01000899.1, forward strand.
ACTTTCCCACTGAGTCACCTGTCCATTCCGATGCTTCCTTCTGTGGGCACTGGGGAGTCACCCCTCTGATCTTTGTCTCTTGTACTATGCAAAGCTTAGTCTTTGTAGCCTGGGACCTTTATTCTAGGGCTCAAGCTCACCATCAAGAAATCCATTCCAGTTTCCCCCTAGATGAACCCTTTCTTTTTTAAATATGAGGAAACAGGTTCAGAGAGGTTGAATAGTTCCCCAAATTTCCTCAGGTGGCAGCCCGGCTCTAGTGCCCACCCATACCCTAGTGACTAAGTTCTATTTCTTCCTGAAAAAGGAGGAATTACACACTAGGACAGACTTAATGTTTTAGAACCTGGACAATGGAGCATGAATAGAACAAAAGTGTGTCCTTGGTCAAGTCATTTAAACTCTCTGAAACTTCTCTAATCCCCTCATCTCTAGAGTGAGGAAAATAATACTTCTCAGGTCTGTTTTCAGGAATAAATGAGGTCATGCATGATTCACTGTACTCTGTAAAGACTTGTTAATATTAATTAAATACAATCTAGAAGTCAGGAGACCCAGCTCCTTCTCTAGATGATCAGTTGTTAAGGGGAAGGACTTCGCCTTACCTATCTTTGTGTCCCCAGCACTTAGTAAGATTGGCCATGTACCAACTGTGTGAACTGAGCCTCAGTTTCTCCATCTATAACATAACAAAAATACTACCTCATACAGTGTGTTATAAGCCTTAAATGAGTTAATGTATGTGCAGTGACTTGAACAGTGACTGGCCAGGGAGTAAATGCTATGTCAGTATTAGCTATTATTAGCTATTAAATGTAATGCAGGTCAAATGTCTAACAGTGTATAGCACTCTGAATGTTAGTTTTGTTTTTGTTTTTTACTTTTATCATTGCAGGCCCTCAATAATTGTTTGGGTAAAGAATAAAAGAAATGAATGTCATTTATTGGCTGTAATCTTGGACAGACCTGAATTTCCCTATGCCTTAATTTAATCGTCTACAAAATGGGAAGAATAATAATACTTGCATTCACTCAACAAACATTCACTCAGTAGTTACTTCCTCCCAGGGGTACGGAGGAGAGTGACAGGATCTGTGCTCATGGGTACAAAAGAACCCAACACAAACCATAGTCCAAGAGCTAGTCTGGCACTGGCAGGAGGTTACCAGGACGGACACTTACCTCTCCTTCACAAAGTGATAGGTGGCCTTAGCAGCACTTGTCATGAAGATGCTGGTGCTGGCAAAGACCTTATTGGCCACCAGGGCAAATCTGTCTGGACCACTGCTTGTGGCTCTGAGGACCACGTAGAGAGGCTTGCCAAGGGGAGATGATCTGTTCTCAAGTGGAGATGAGAGCGCAGGGTCCGTGAAGATGCCCAGGATGACAATGGTGTCCCCAATCCCAGGAACATGGATGGTGCTGTATCTGGAGAGGGACTAGAATGAGACCCCAGAGGTGGACCGCATAGGGAGGGACACCCACTCAATTTCTGCCTTGCACCCAAGGTCACTGAGCACTTGTAGCTAGGGAGAATAAGGCAGGGGAGGAGCAAATCTGCTAAGCTTCCTCCTGGACCTCCTAAAAAGTGAAAACCCTCCTCATAGGTCCCCAGACCTAGGACCCTTGAAGCCATCCAAGCCATCCTACTACATGGTAATTTACATAAACAACCCATACGCACATTACTTCGTAAAAGCATCTTTTTTTTCTTCCACTAATGCTTTGAGTCTTGATCTAACAGGTTTCTGTGGTCGGTGGGTGGTCATGGAAAACCATCATCCTGAGGGCAGCTGACAGAGCGGAACTCACGGGAAGGCGGTCATCGGGTAGGGGTGGGTCTGGCTGACGTTCACCACCAGAGGGTACACACAACTGAGGCTAAGCATTGTGGAGTTGAAAGTGGTAAAACCAGGGAGATCCTGCAGAAGCTGCTCCTCCAGGGAATAAAGGGCATGGCTGCTATTGGTCTAGAAAAGACAGGGAGGCAGCTGTTACTCTCAGATCTCCTGAGGAAACTTCCCATCTTGACTGGCTGCAAGCTGTTTATTTAAATAGACATAGTGGCCCAACTTTACTGAGCATGTGGCTGTATGCGAGATTATAACCAATAAATAACATTCATTCCTTTAATAAATGACATTCATTGACCATGATTCTCTGAGGAGGGCTCTGTTATTAGTCCCATTTTACAGAAGAGAAAACTGAGGCTTAGAGAGTTAAAAGGCTTGCTGAAAGCAAGTAACAGAGCCAGAATTTAACATTTCCCTGATTCCAGAGCCCATGTTCTTAACCTAGGTGCCAGTGGTTCTAAAGTGTGTATTTTAGAATCCCTCAGAAAAATAAATAAATAAAAGAATTGCTAGGGTGTTTCTGAAAATTGCCAAGTCCTGGTCTCTATTCCAAGATTCATATATCTTTTTGATATTGAAACTAGAAAAGTCAGCGTTTGTTCTGCCCGTCACTACCAGAACCAATAAGTAGAAACAAGGATTGAATCTTTACGGGTACTTTATCCAGATGCTGGCGATCTCAGAAGATGATGGGTTATGTACCCTAAAAACTACCTTAACATCTCATTTCAAGCCAACCTTTTTATAAGGAGAAGAAAAGGATAGGTAAAGGGCTTGGGGAAAAGTTTAATCAGAGAAGAGTTGCAGTCCGAGGAGATTTTCCTAGTATTTCTTTATCTGATGAGCAACAATTTTTTGTCTGCATCATGGATATTCCTTCCCCGGAACACAATGGCTCAGGTACCATCTCGACCCCTGGGGCACAAAGGTTGACTTGCTCATGGGCCTCCTGCAGTCATGCATTCCAGGGCCTGGAATAACAGCTTTTCGCATGTGTGAATCACTTAAACCTATCAACTATAACTAAGGCTAAAATATTTAATTCTTGAGTTCCCCTACCAATATTTTATTGTTTCTATAGGTGTTTTGTTTTTTGTTTTTTTTGCTTGTTTGTGGGTTTTTGGGGTTTTTTTGGTGAAAAGGAAAGGGATTATTTATTTAAAGAGTTATACAAACTTAAGAGTAATGACTTAATGTCTTCATTGAATCCCAAAGTCCTTTAGAATACCCACAAACACACCATCCTTCCTTCCCCCTCTGCCCAGTCTGGGTACCGTATCTCAGGAAAAGGAGAAGTCCATGGTTCTTTTCTGCCCAAGCTGCATGGTCCCCAAAAGACCTGTTTCCATAAGGTTTTTAAAAAAGAATCAAAATGACTTGTTTTGTTGCTATAAAATAAAGCAGTTATTATAAAGAACACTGAGAGTTTTAGAGGCACAGCCACGGACTCAGCTATTCTGTGTTGAAACTGCCAACTTTGTTCCATGGCCTAAGCAAGGAACCACATGAATCTCTGAGGGGTGGCAGAACTAGGGATAATGGTAGACACTGGGTGGAACTAAATCACCCCGTATGACAATCTAATTTTCAGACTGAGTTAGAGGAGCCCCAGAAGGCATCCCGAAGAGGCATGAAAGTCTACCTGTATGTGAGAGGGAAGTTGATCCAGCAGGACACTCTTCCTCCTCCCTCATTCAATCGGAGCCAAACTGCTTCTATATATTTTTTTTAATATTTTATTTATTTTTAAAGATTTTATTTATTTATTTTTAGAGAGAGGGGAAGGGAGGGAGACAGAGAGGGAAAGAAACAGCAATGTATGGTTGCTCCTCACATGGCCCTCACTGGGGACCTGGCCTGCAACCCAGGCATGTGCCCTGACTGGGAATCGAACCGGGACCCTTTGGTTCCCAGCCCGTGCTCAATCCACTGAGCTACACCAGCCAGGTATTTATTTATTTTTAGACAGAAGAGAAGGGAGGGAGAAAGAGAGGGAGAGAAACATCAATGTGTGGTTGCCTACAACGTGGCCACCACTGGGAACCTGGGCCTGTAACCCAGGCATGTGCCCTGACTGGGAATTGAACCAGCGACACCTTGGTTCACAGCCTGCGCTCAATCCACTGAGCTACACCAGCCAAGGTATATATTTATTTTTGTATTCAGCATTTATGTAAGATTTCTTCCAAAGAAAGGAGGCAGCAGCACTGGTGAAGGGAATAAACAAGCTCTGTTAATAACTAACTGTGAGAGTTAGCAACACCCCTGAACTAAGATTGCTGATCTCAGATTGCTCATCTGTAAAATGGGAACTTCACAGGATTATTGTGGAGATTTAATGAGATAATGCATATAAAAAAAGACTTTGACCCACAGCACATAGCACACACGATAAGAAATTAATAAATACTGATTGTGGTTGTTATTTTAAACGGTTCTATAAAAATAAATAACTATAAAAGGTTTCATGACTGAGAAGTTTGGAAACCAGTATCCCTATTCATCAAACACAGTACCATCTATAAGGACATTCCCAATATGATGGGGGATTGGTCTTTCCCCCCGCAAAAAATGGCCTCATGGCTAAGACTTGACTCAGTTCTGGAGAATTATTCCTCAGCCAGATAAAAATAGTCACAACCCTTGCCCAGTCACTGCTTTCCCAGCCCCTTCCCACCACACACTCAAGCCCCACCTTCCTATCAGGTGGCCCCTCCCAGCTTGCTTACAGAGAGGCCAAGTCCACAAGTACCCTCCTCCTTCTCCACCCGAAGACTTGGGCATGGCGACCTTCCGCTATCTGGCTGACACTAGAGCATCCTGAGAAGGCACCTTCCCTTAGGATCCAATGGTGAGTCTTCAGGAAGCAGCTGCTCAGGACCATCTCGGTTTTCTGTGGCTTGCAGTGCAGTGCCACCAACACTCTGGACAGTTCTGCGGGAAGACAAGAACCAGGGTGAGGGCCCTCTGAGGCTGCTGGGATGATGCCGTGGGAAGGGATACTGGTTCTAATCTGAGTGGAAGAGACACCGTGGGGCTATTAGCCCAACCCACAGTGACTCCCTTAAACAAAGACTCTCCCTCACAGGAGGTGAGATCCCTGTACCATGATTGCACTGGGGGACGCAGCCTTCGATGATCCATTCACAGTTTCTTTCCCAGGAACTGGGCCTAAAAGGAGATAGTATCAAGCTTGAGAGTCATGAAGCTGCCATGTTGGCTGAGACAGGAAAAGCCAGTGTGTGGAGAGAGGAACTAAACAGGTGCAGGTGCCCAATGGGAGAAGCAAGATTGAGAAGGGAGCGAGGCAACCTCCTGATTCCTGCCACTTTCACAATTCCAAGTCCCAGTCGCTGGAGAACTCGGCTGGAGCTTTGGCCTCCATCAGACACCCTTATAATAAATTCTCCTGTTTTCCCTTAGCCAGCCCAGTTGGTGTCTGTTACTTATGTGGCAAGATTATTTTTGAAGATATTAATTTGTTTTGTCTTTGATTTTCCTCCCATTCCAAAAGGTAGCCTGGGCCATGGGGGTTTTTTAAGAGGCCTAAGCTGCTTGAAGTTAATGGCTCTTTCTGTCTTATAAAAGTCTAAACCCTGAAGAGACAGAGCTGGGGGAGGGGGTGGAGGGAGCCCCTTTGAGAGTCATAAAGGGGAGGGGTCAGAGTCTTCAAGTCCTCTTCAGGACTTTTTAGTTCGGGAGCCAATCAATTTTGTTTTATTTTGCTTCATGTTTTTCAGTTTTTGAAATTTTTTTATTTACTTTGCTCAATCCAGTTCGAGTTGGCCTTCTACCATTGACACCGCAAGGTGTCCTAACAGATATCAAACACCAGTGCTTTTGGGGTGAGGAATGAGAAACTAACACTTAACCCTGCCCTTCTTTCTGCGCCTGCTCTCTTTTCAGACTTTCTGTTGTATTTGGGATGAACTGCTTAATTGTTAGTCACTAAAAAATAATGGAAATCCTACTGTAAAACATGTCTGGACTGGTTTTGTTTTGAATTTAAGTATTTTTTTTTCCTTTTCTTTTTAAAAAAGCTCACTGTCTTTATCTTGATAGCATGTTTGGTCAGAGAGATGGGCAGCAATTTAAGAGCAGGCACTTTGTACCAGTGTGTGTTGGCGGGTGTGGCAGAGTTTAAGCCAATCACATACATTTCTGCTATTGCAATTAATACAGTGGGCTACGGAGTGCCAAATAATAATATTAATAAGAGCTAACACTCAAACTCTAACACTATGAAATAAGTGTACTCTTATTATTCCCATAAGAAGAAAATGAGGGATAATTCAAACCCAGGTTAATCTGTCTTGCAGAGTCCAGGTTCTTACTCACAGGGAAAAATTAATGTAAAGAAGCCGTCTTGGTCCTTGACTGCTGTGGCTCAGTGGATTGAGCACTGGCCTGTGAACTAAAGGGTCGCTGGTGCAATTCCCAGTCAGGGCACATGCCTGGGTTGCAGGCCAGGTCCCCAGTAGGGGATGCTCAAGAGGCGACCACACATTGATGTTTCCCTTTATTTCTTTGTCCTTCCCTTCCCCTCTCTAAAAATAAATAAATAAAATCTTTAAAGGAAGGAGAAGAAGGAGAAGGAGAACGAGAAGGAAAAGGAGACCTAGAAGAAGAAGAAGCTGTCTTGGACCTGGCCAGGTAGCTCAGTTGGTTGAAGCATCATCCCAATATACTAAGGTTTCCGGTTCAATCTCCTGTCAGGGCACATACAAGAAGCAACCAATGAATGCATGAATAAGTGGAGCAACGAATCAATGTTTCTCTCTCTCTCTCCACCTTCCTCTATCTAAAAATCAATACATAAAAAAAAAAATTAAAAGCTGTGTCCTTCTTAGTGCATGAAAACAACGATATACTTTATGCTTTCTATGGACATGTGCAGGATTGTGAGAGTGGGCACAGAAACCTCGGTCTTGCCAAGAGACTATGGTGACATTTGAAAACTCTCTACTGCCCTGGTTGGTGGGGCTCAGTGAATTGAGTGCTGCCCTGCAAACCAAAGCGATGCTGGTTCGATTCCCGGTCAGGGCACATGCCTGGGTTTCGAGCCAGGTCCCCAGTTAGGGGTGTGTGAGAGGCAACTAATCGATTTATCTCTAGCACATCGATGTTTCCCTCTCTCTGTTTCTCCCTCCTTTTCCATCTCTCTAAAAAATAAATAAATAAAATCTAAAATAAAAAGAAAACCCTCCACGGAGCCACCTCATACTCAGAGTTTGACTAAAACCCCTAAATCCCCCCTGGGTTGGACTTGTCATCCTGGTCACTTCTACCTGCTCAGCACCATTCAGCTCTCATCTGAATTCCTGGCCCTTTGCCACACAGGGTACTCCAAGGTTCTGTGTAAATGTTCCTCAACATGAGGATTCTGGGGATAGACACTCTTGGAAAATGCATGCTAAAATCTGCTTAAAAATCTGACTTTTTAGGGAGTCACAGTGGACAGTGGAATATTAAAATTTCAAGGCTCTGAAAAGTCTTGCAGTCAAGAAATAGTTTTGTATAATCCAGTATTTCCCAAGTATATTTGACAACAGCACCCTTTTTGTTAGTCTAATGTCTATTGAAATCCCATAGCGCTGGTGTCCCATAAAATATATTTTGGAAAATACTGGCCTAGAAATTAAGCATTGCCTAGTTTTGAAGGTAATAGAAACTTCATCCCAAGGCTGGATTATCCAGTAGACCGGAGCAGGAGTGCAAAGAGACATTTTTGGAAGGAATTTGGTATTTAGAAAAGCAGAGTAGTTATTTTAGGAAAATCAGAATTGTGTTACATTTGCATGTTTTGGGGGTTAGAATGATTTCAACTGTGGCGGACACACATGTTTGAGGGACACTGTCATCTCTTTGGTTCCCAGGACCCAGTTCCCACCCTCCCACCTGGGGGAGGCCCTGTGAAGGTAGCCTTTCTATGTTATCCACCACACTGGTCTTGCCCCAACAACAAGATTTTGGCCTCAATTTCCTGGCTCAGCCCTCCAGGCCTCTGCTGCGGCTGCTGTCTTCAGTAGATCATCAATCAGCTCCTTCCCCCAGGACGGCTTCCTCTCAGGCCAGTAAGGAGAGTCTTAGGGGCAAGGGTGGGCAAACTGTCCACTCCATCTCTGCTACAGACTGGAACCTTTGTGTCCCCCAAACCCATAGGTGAAATCCTAACATCCAAAACGATGGTATTAAGAGGTGGGGCCTTTAGGAGGTGATTAGGTCATGAGGGTGGAGCCTTCATAAATGGGATTAGTGTCCTTATAAAAGGGGCCTGAGAGCTTGTTTGCCCCTACTGCACTGAAGAAGGCAGCTGTCTGTGAACCAGGACACGGACTCTCACCAGACACCAGATCTGCTGGTGCCTCGATCTTAGACTTCCAGCCTCCAGAACTGTGAGGACTAAATTGCTCTTGTTTATAAGCCAACCAGTGCACACAGTGTGTTGTAGCGACCCTAACTGATTAAGCACTGAGGCCCGGCTCTCTGTGCTCTGGCTAGAGATCACCTGTACCTGGACAGACTCTTTAGATGCCAATGTCTGACGGAACCTCACCCGCCCTCCCGTTCCCTCTAGGCCTTCACAGTGTATGGTGTCCACTCTGGCCCCCACCTCTTCTTTGCTGTCCCGATGTGAGTTCCTCAGACTGACCCGGGTGAGTGTAATAGCTGTCATTGCACACACAGACTCCCTTGCTGTCTAGGTACTCGCCTGAAGCACAGGCTCCTGCTCCGGAACTACTGGGCTGGGTGCGTTTAGGAGAAGCTTGACTGGCTCCAGTCATGGCAGAGGATTTTGTTGTCCCTGAGGAGCTGGGGATAAGGGCTGTGGAATGAACAGCTGTTACCTCAGGTGACTGGGCTGTGGCAGGGCCAGCACTGGGGGATGATTCCACTGCACCCATGGGTGCCTGTGTGGTGAGGCTGTGGTGTGTTTCAGACAGCATGCCCATTGTGGGGGCTATTGTTGGGGTTGGGGGTGCAGCTGTAGTTTCCCTTTCCTGAGTCCCAGACACGTTTGTCCTGAGAACAGTTGCTCCCAGGATGGTCAATGTCAGTGAAGTGGTGTGGATAACTGCACTCGTTGTCATGGGTGGAGATCCTTTCACAGCCCTGATTTTGTTCAGTGTTGTTGGGGATATTGACTTCTTAGAGATAGTGGTTGCCATGGACACTGGTGATGTAATGTCATTGCCTGGTGTGTTTAAAGCTGTGGGAGCTCTGAGGGTGGATGGCTTCTGAGAGTCAGTGGACACTGATATTTCCAATATATTGACCGTGAGACTTGGTGCTAATGGGGCTGCTGTTGAGGTTCTCTGATTTTGTTCTGAGGTCTCATCTGAAGTGGCATAGTGGATGAGGCTGTCCTTCCTTGTTCCTTCAACGTGGAAGTCACCGTGGAATTTGACAGTGTTGTGCCCTTGGAGGTTGATGTTAGTTGTATGTAATATCTCCTGAGGATTACACATTGCAGCTGCCTGCTCAGTGAACCCAGCAGAGCTGTAGGCTGGCGGTGAACTTGAAATTGCAGCTGGTGTATGCTTCTGGGCCTCAGCCGTTGCTGCCCTCCCAGTTGTTACCGAGGTGTTAAGTGGAACTGTAGGGGTGTTGTTTCTCTTACTGTTGGGTAGAGCTGAGGATGCATCTGAACACATTGTAGTTTTCTTAGGTGTGGAAGTTGTTATAGCTGACTCACACCCCCAGGTGGTAATAATGCTTGTGAAACAAACAAACAAACAAACAAACAAAAAACTAACACACCTGTTCCCTCTACCAATCCAGAGTTCTTCTCAGATGTTCTCAGTTACCAAATATCCTTGCTGGAGGGTTCAATATCAAAATAACATTAAGACCAACTACGTTTGATGTGTTCACTTATTTATGTGCCAGCTCTGTGACACAGATCTCAGGTAATACATGCCGGGAGGTCAAATTTAACTAAAGCAGGCAACTATGTCTCCTTCCACTCAATGACTATTCTAGAGACAGAATCAGATAAGACAGAAATCTGTTACCGCATTTGGTCTTTGATTTCTTGATACCTTTCGATGTGTTTCCTGTTGCATTGAATATGAGTCTAATATTTAAAGACATACAATTTTTTATACGCCCTGACCCCTAATTGCTAGCCATCAGCTTTATTTAGTGCAAAAGCAGTCAAGGATAGTTTTGACATCGTTCAATTTTCGCCTTGTCCAAGTAAGGTGTTGCTCCGATGAGCCTTGGTTCATTGAATCCTCACAACCAACCTGAGGTTAGGACTATTCTTTCTACTAATCAGATGGAGAAGCTGGGCCCAGACAGGTCACATGGCCAGGAATGGTGGTGCTGTATTTGAAACCAGGTTCGTCAGACCCCAGAGCCCTGTGTCTTCCCTACTATGCTTCACTGCTTTGCAAAAACACAGTTTCATTCACTCTGTCTAGAGAGAAGGGCCCAGATCAGCTGTGCCGAGCTGGATGCCCTGGAAACCTTCTTCTTTTCCCTGGGTAATGGGCAGAAATAGGTCTATCACCTGATGCCCTGTCGTTGCATTCTTGGCAGTTGTCAAAGGTCTAACGCAGAAAACTGGAGGTGACCGAATCGAGGTGACAGGCTCCTTATTCCCACAACCTAGCTCTGAGGAGGCACTGACCATTGTCTCCAACTTTGCCCCTGTCTGGCACCTCCTCCTTCCACACCCAACTTTCTCTCAGCCCTGTGCACGCCTAGGAGGTCATAATAGGGCAGGAGAGCTAGCCAGGATGCATGGAAAGAGTAGGGGGATCTATACTTTAGACCTGGCTCTATTACTGACTTGTGCTCTGACCTTGGGGAAGATCCCACCCTGCCCAGTGCCTCCATGTCCGCTTCAGCACAGTGAGGGACTTGGGTTCAATATTGGAGGGGCCCTTGAAACTCTGGTGACCCAAGGGTCTGTTTGCTGCAAAAGTCCAGGCTGAAATGAACACATGTATTACTACAGGAGTTTTAAGTTTTTATTTGCAGGGAAAGATGTTTCCATTGGATCCAATTTTATGGGGATTTTTCCATGTGGTTAACCAGTTGTTCCTGCCTCCTTATGGAAAAGTCCATCCTTTCCCCACTGACTTGCCGTGTTACTTGTCATTATGTATCCAGACTGATTTCCATGCCCTCTTTTGCATTTCATTAGTTCACTCTTGTCTATCCTTGCACCAACCATGTTATGTTACTGTTACTTTAATGTAAATCTCAGTATCTGGTAGAGTGAATCTCCTATCTTATTCTTCAGAATTATCTTGGCTATGTTGGCCTTTCATTTTTCCTTATATATATATTATAATCTGTGTATTCAGTTGCGGGGTTGACTGGAAGTTTGCCAGAGTTATAGATTTGGTGAAACTGACATTCTTTCTGATACTGAGGTTTCCCACCCATAGCAGCTCCTTTGAGAAGCAATGGTTTGTGGCTTGTGATAGAATCCAAGTTCTGTGATGGGGGACAAATCCTCTCATGTCTCCAAGCCTCAGTTTCCTCCGCAGTAAAACAGGGATGACGACAGTGTCCACCCCACTGCTGGTCATACGGATTAAATAAGGAAATGCATGGAAGCACCTCGCACAGTGCTTCGCATATACGAGGTGTTCAACATGCTGTTGGTAATAACTACCCCTTTCTGTTCCTCTTGCGAAAATTGCTATCTACCTCCTCAGTGCTTTGCCAAGGACACTACTGTTCCTGGAAAAGGTCGTGGACTCACGGGAGTGATGAAACACGCCATCTCCAGCCACCTCCCTATAGCTTCCGCCATGCTGTTCGAGGAGCTCAGGATCTAGGACTGCACTCCAGCCTCAGGCTCAGTGAAGCCCTTTGCTGGAGTAGGGCAGGAAACGGCAACCGGTGTCTAAGGCCCTGGGCTCTCAGGTCTAGGCCAGTGTGGAGAAAACTAGCCTGCTGAAACCCCAAGCGACTGGCCCAGCCCATAGAACAGGCAAAAAGGGGGATACAGCTGAGATGAAAGACAAAATAGAAGACGTGGGCAGACAAAGATAGCATCATGGAAGTGGATGGATGAGAAAAGCCAGGAGCCCCTTGGAGGTCATCGCATCATGTTCCCGCCTCCAAACTCACTGGTACCCAAGCCTTTTAGGCAATTCAGAGATGGGATGGAGGATGGCTGGGGTCACATTATGGGATCTTCCTGGGGATACTACCTGATCTTCCACCACCTTCTTCCCCTCTCTGGCCAGCCAGAAGAGGGGCTGTGAGAGTCCCCGGAGAAGGACAGACGGAAAGGGTGTATATAGACACTCACCAGGCAGATTGAGGGCTCCATTCCCAATAAATAGCAGCAGCAGCAAAAGCCACTGGCTGCTCATAGCTCTGCTGGTTGATGATCCTGGAGGGCACTGGGAAGCAGTCCTTGCCCAAATGGGAATGACAGTGGATTTAAGATAGGGAAGCACTGAGGGCACAGGTGCCACCTCTCATCTACCTGCTGAATATACCACCCCATCCCCAGGTGTCCAGACTTTTTCCCAGTAGGCCCCAGTGGGCCTCTTCAGAGTGAAACCAATGCTGATTGGGGAGGGGGCTAGTTTCCCACCAGCTGCAATCAGCGGGCCTCTGAGGATGCCATTCAAATTGGTGAATATCCCCAAGGCCCCTAATTGTCAGTCCTTGCCTAACAGCTGAGCAGAGCTCTGGGCTGTCCAGCCTTCCCCTCCACCCAGCACCAGGGAACCTGAGTCTCAGCAATGGGGCAGATCTCCTTGGTCTCCCAACTCCTGAGCTGAGAAGAGCTGGCCATTTGATTTTTGAGCTGGAAATCAATCTCATCCTCTCCCCCCTGCACAGATGGGGAAAATGAGGCCCAGTGATTTGTCTGAGGACCAGAATCCTACCCTCCAACGTATCTCTTCCTATTGCCCACAGCTGCCAGAGCTTCCTCAGACTTTGCATTGCCTAGCTCTGGAACCTGCCGTGTCCCTCTTAATGGGGTTTGGTGTGAAGGTCCCAAAGAGGCCTTGCAGGCCGTAAGCTCCCCACCAGACTTCATTAACCTGTCCCACAAATCCTTCCTGCTGTCTTCCAGTAAGCTTCAGTGCCCCTCTCCTCCAGCAAGCCTGCCAGGACCTACACTTGGCCCAGTCATGCTCCATTGCCTGAAGATGGAGCTTGCTGTGCCTGCATGACTTGGTCAACGGTGACCTCGATAAACTAGGGTCCCCCAGAGTGAGGTCCAGTCTCTTCTACCTTCAGACAGAGAGGGTGGGGCTGTCTCCTGCCTCAGGCAGAGGACCAGACTTTCACCCCTAAAATTTAGGACTCTAAGGGCAGGGATTATATCTCTACCATTAAGTCAGAAATGTTTAGGGTGTGGATTCTCTCTCCCATTACTCTGGAAGCTCTGGAGAGTAGTAGGGACTCTTCCATTGGACTGTCAGGCTTCTGAGGGGCATGATCTGTCTTGCCCATCAAATCAGGGGCCCCAGGGGGTTGTAGATCCACCAGTCAGACACATTGATCCCAACACAAAACTTTATTGTCAATATACAAACGCTTGGCCTTACTGGCCTCACTTTTCTCCTCTTAGTTCTTGGGCCCACTTAGGTCCCATCTAGCTCTGGCCTAGAGCAGGATGCCAGGGATGCCCCTCCTTAGGCCAAATCCTGGCTGCCTTAGCGGGCAGCCCCTTGCTATAGGGTTCCCATTCTTATCCTACGACCTTCTTCATCCTGGCTCCTCTGAACCTGGGGCTCACAGGCACCGGCCCAGAGATGCTGCCACCTCTGTAGTCCCAGGCATCCGCCCAGGTTTAAGGGAGAGGATGGGCTCAGGCCAGGCTTTAGCCAAGTCATGCTAAGGATGCAGGAAGATGCAGCAGCTGGGTGTGTATGCATAGGCCCCTTGGCTCCCCTTCTGCCCTCTCAGCGGTTACTCTTTTGCTTGTTGAGGAGTACATTTGTGTTAGATTCCTGAACCTGCAAACCAAGAGGTCTTGTCAATATCCTACCCTGACATGGCAGATGCTCCCTTCCTCCCTTCCTCCAGCTTCAAGGGTGCCCCATTCAGGCCTCCCAGGGAAGTCCTTCGTATGTCTAACTCTAGCCTGCCTAGTATCCTCTCTGAGCTTGGGAGGCCAGGCTGTGGACATTCACAAAGCTCCATGTCATTTTATAGAAGTCAGGTGGTGTGGGAAGCAGAAACTAATGTGGTTGCATGTCATTGTCTCCCTAGAAGCTTCCTCCCTCAGAAGAAAGCTACTCTTATGTACCCTCAACAGGACCCAGGGGCCTAAGTATCTGCCACTAAGCAAGAACTAAGCTGGCTCAAGCCTCACTAAGAAAGGGTAGATTTGAAGGCACTAGAGTCAGAAGTGGCTCAGTGGGCAGAACCTGATGGGTGTGGGCAGGGTCTCTTAGAGAAGGGAAGGTGGAACCTAACCCTAATGGCAGATTGGCAGTGACTGCTGGGGTGTGTGGGAGTCTAGCAGGGCTTGAGGGGCAGACCTGGAATAGACAGAAACCTTAACTACTGCAGCAGAGGATAGACTAGGCTGGGGTGGGCTGGGTAGGGTGGCTGAGTGAACACAGATTGGGTGAGAGAGGGAAGCTGCACCTTTTCTCTGTTGACAAGCGCAGTGAGCAAGTCTTGCTGGCTAGTTAGCTCACGGATGTCCACAGAAGACTTGCTCTCCATCAACAGGCTCTTTGAGAAATGTCTGTGCAGCAGCGCCTCCTCCTGCTCCTGGTTGAAGCGGATGGAGCGTACCTCCTCCACTATCCTGGGGGCGAAGGAATGAGTGGGGAAAAAGGAGGTAGCCCTCCCCCCTCTTCCCTGGTGTCCGCCCGCTTCATCCTCCCTCCACTCTGTTAGAGACCCAGGCCAAGCAGTGCAATAGCTTGCTTGCGTGAGATGAGAGGAACTGAGAGGTCTGGATTCCAGCTCCTCCAAAAGGCTGGGGGACCATGGGCAAATCACTTAACCTCTCTGGGCCTCAGGGTCTGCATAATAAAATGGCAAGGACGTAAGGCCAGAGAAATCTGAGGTTCCGCTCAGCCCTAACTCACAGGACTCAGGGGTAGCCCCAGTACGCGCCCTACGTGTTGAGCTCATCTCGGATCTCTTTGTACTGCATCAAATTCTCCTGGATTGCCTCCAGCACCAAGCAAAAGTTGTCGCATGTGTTTTCTGAGAGGTTTGGCATGGGGCCTCCCATAAGCGGCTCCTGGGGAAGGCCGGACATGTCCAAACGGGCCACCGCACAGTGCACCACTGGGAGGTCGTAATTCTCATACTTGGCCATGTCGACTGTCTAGGGAAGGGGAAACGGAGAGAGGATAGACAGCTCAGCTGGCACCACCTTCCCCAGCCCCTGCCTGCTTGGCTTCAAGAAGGATGAGCCGCAGGACACCAGGATTCTGATGTACCTCATTTCAGCTCCAACCACACTTAGTCTCCCTATCTTGCTATGGGAGCTCGACTTCAAATATATATACAAGCCCTGCCCCTACCTCTTTGGAAATTCTCACCCCTCATTAAAACTCAGCCTCCCACCCCCATTTCACTCCTAATGAATCCCACCCAGCAAACTTCTAAAGCCCTATCTGCTCTCAAGTCACAGCCCAGAGTCCTCAATGCTTTGAGAAGTATTATACCCTCCACCTCCCCAGCCTTTTGGCAGTTCTACCTGTGAATGACACCGTAGCTAACATTTTTTGAGTTCTTAGGATGTGTCGATCTACCCATGTAGTTCTCCTAATAGCCCTGTGAGGGAAGTGCTACTGTCATCCCCATTTTACAGAAGAAACTGAGGCTTAGATTGGTTAAATGCCCTAAGGCCGTCCAGCTGCTCAGCTTTGAGTTGCCATAGAAAGGAGACAGCTAGGAAATCCACACCCTTCAAAAGACACAGTTGGTGAGTTGTCACTCACGGTGGGGAATGCTGCCTCCGGGTCTCAGGCTTGGCTTTCTCCAGGTACTTGAGTGTGCCAGCACACACACTCATCTACATACGCATAAGTCAGCACTCATACACACTCTCCCTCTCCTCCCTCTGCCCTCCCCAATTCACTCACCTCCGTGAAGTTTAGTCGATTCTGTTGCCCCTGCTCTCCTGCCTTCATCATTAGCTCCAGATTTGTGGTCACCACGACAACCAAGAGGTTGATGCCAATGAAGGCACCAATGGTGATGAAGGTGACAAAGTAGAGGGCACCACCAATCTCCATTGCGTAGTCCCTGATCTCCGTCCTGGAGGTGACAGGCAGGGGCCCTGTCACCACCCTGGCCCTTTGAGCTCCGTTTCCTTATCTATGAAATGGGGAAATTATCTCAAGGCCTACTAGGACTTCTGTCGCCTCACTGCTATTGTGCAGATCTATTGCCTACTTCTAATTGTCACAAAAAGGATTTTATTTTTTTATTTTCAGGGAGAGGGGAGGGAAGGGAGAAACATCAATCGGTTGCCTCTTGCACACCCCCAACTGAGGACCTGGCCCACAACTCAGGCATGTGCCCTGACTGGGAACCGAACTGGCCACCTGTAGGTTTGCAGGACAACACCCAGACCGCTGAGCCACACCAGTCAGGGCAGCAGCTGCTCTTTATGAGCACCTGCTGTACTGCCAGATGGTGGGGTCTTCAACCCAGCCCTGCAGGGTAGAGATTTGTACATCAGCATTATCAAGTTTAATCTATTGGCTATACTCCTTCTTGTTATAAAAAGTCATTCAAGCTCATTATAGAAAGTTCAGAAGGAAAATATACAGGAAAAATCCCGCCCACTATTAACATCCGTTTTAAATCTCCCATAAAATATTTTCCCAGCTCTAGCTGATGTGGCTCAGTTGGTTGGAGCGTTGTCCCATAAACTGAAAGGTCACGGGTTCAATTCAGGGTCAGGGCACAAGCCTAGGTTGTGGGTTTGGTTCCCGGTTGGGCTTGTAGGAGAGGCAACCAACTGATATTTCTCTTCCTCTCTGTCTCCCTCCCTTCTCCTCTCTCTAAAATCAATAAGCACGTTCTCAGGTGAGGATAAAAAATATATATATATTTTTTTGTTTTTTTCCCCCACATAATAGTGTCCTCTCTGTCATCTTCTGTGTGTATGTATGTGTGTGTGCTGTGCCAAGCTCTATGCTAAGAGACTGATATAGATTTTTTCTGTTGATCCTCACAGCAATCCATGACATAGTTAATATGGTATTGTAATCCCCAATTGACAGATGAGGAAGCTAAGGCTCAGAAAAGAGATGAAATAATTTGCCCAAAGTCGCACGGCTAGCGTGGTGGAACAAAGACTCAAAAGCCCAGTACACCTTTATAGGCCACACTCTGGTTTCTCCGCTACCTAAGTGATAATGGTTAATGACAACAGAAGCCCTTTATCAACTGGACTTGACTCTCACATGAAGGGGATAAAAATAAATCAGTCAGGGGACCCAACTCCCTCAAATGGACTAGAAACAAATTAGGTGTAGACTTAATGGCAAAGGGGTAAGGAACAGAGCCCAGGCAGCCATCTATGGCCAAACATGACCTTGGGCAGCATGTCTAAGAATAAATGAAATGAGACCCTGAGTTCCCAGGAGTCCAGGCAGTTTGGTGGGCTCCAGTGTGGGCTGGGAGGCTACCCTGAAGCCCTAGCGCAACCACGGACAGCACTGTTGCTCAAGGCCAAGCTACCCAGGTGTTTAGCACTATGGGAGGAATGTCCACGAATAGGTCTGTGGTGGGACTTGGAATGAGTGGAGTTTCAAGGGGACAAGGCTTCAAGTTGTGCACAAACCCAGAGGCTCAAGCCCCAGGGTCTCCTTTCTTCCAGTTTAAAGTTCTGACACGCTCTTCCTGTTAGGCCATCCTCACCCCCAGCCCTGGGAGCTCCACTCCCATCCAGAGCCCTTTTCCCTCCTCACTCAGTATTTTGCTTCATGGGAGCCCAGCCCCTGCCTTGCATGGCTGGGCTGGGGGACCAAAAGCCCCCTGGGACTCACTGAAAGTCATTGTAGATGTCCACCCAGCCATCCTGGGTGATGCAGATGAAGAGGGTGTACAGGGCAACCGGCATGTTCTCGAAATGCTTGGGCACGAATGCACCAAAGAGAGTGACCCCAAACACGGAGAACACCTGCCAGAGAAACCAAAGGCAAGTTCTGACTTCACCCAAGAGCTTGGAGATAGGACATGCAAATGAATCACAGGGGTTCAGGCCCTTAGGCCTCTCCTCTCCTCCAGACACCCCTGTGACCCCAATGACCCAGGGCCTGTTCAGGGAAAGGGAGTGGCTAGGGGTCCGGGAGGGCACTGACCAGCATGAAGAAGAGGATGAGGGCCATGATATTGGCCATGTCAGGCACCGACTGCAGGATGACGCGGATGATCCGGGCCAGTGGCTCCACCGCCATGCACACATGCACCAGACGAAGTACCCTGTGGCAGAGCCTCTCAGGGGTGCCCTCCTGCCCTTCCCAGACCCCTCCTCCTCACTGCCACCCTACCTGCTCAGACAGGCAGAACTAATCCCCAGCTGGTAATAACCCCCATCTCTTCCCCAGGGTCCACACAGGTCCCCCTCGTTTCTCCAGAGGCCCCAGCTCACCTGAGGGTGTAGGTGATAGAGTTGACACTGAGTTCACTAACGAAGAACCCCATGAGCAAGATAAAGGCGATAAGGAAGTTGAGGATGTTCCAGCCGTCCTGGGGGTGGGGTGGGCCAGCCCCAGTGGGGTCTATCAGGCCCATCCCACAGGGACATCCTGGGTCTGCCTTCCCACACCCCAAGGATTGGGGGCTCAATGTTCCTCTCACATCAGGGCCAGTCATTTGCCATCCACTGATTCTGTTGCCCTCAAAACATGCCGCCCAACAGGCACATACTCGCTGTCTCATACATGTGTCAACAGCCAAGTGCAGTCTCAGAGACACGCAGTGGAGACTCACATACACACAGCTGGCTCCTAAGCTGAGCACCACTTGGTCAGCGGACTGCTGAAAATGGTGACCGGAAAGTGTTTGGATGCTCCAGGCTTTGTGTGACACACACTCCAATTAACAATAAAATGAAAATAAATGCTAATAAAAACATTAAGGACCACTGCTTCAATAGTCAGTTCAGAGGTAAACTAACTCTCACTGCATAAGAGAGAGGAGATTTTTCCAAGCCCTTTGTCCAATATTTCACAAACTCATCTAGGAGTGGGGGTAGGGGAAGGAAGCTCACATGGATGAAAAATTCAAGCACAGCTACTGAAGAGGGGAAGTTGCTCTATCTAATAAACAGAAGATGCATTTACCTTTGATCAGTGATCTCACTTCTAGAATTTGACCTACATAAACTCTGGTACAAGTACAAAATGACATTCGTATGAGGTTGAAAACAACCAAAGTGTCCAGGAATCAAATCCTGGATGAATAAACTATTATACATCCATCCAGTGGAGTTCTGTGTAGCCATAAGAAGGAAAATAAGAAAGATCTCCATGTACTGATATAGAAAGTTTGCCAGAGTGCGAGCTGCGAACCAAAGGGTTGCCGGTTCGATTCCCGGTCAGGGCACGTGGCTGGGTTGCAGGCCAGGTCCTCGGTGGGGGCCACGTGCGAGGCAACCACACACTGATGTTTCTCGCCCTCTCTTTCCCACTCCCTTCCTCACTCTCTAAGAATAAATAAACAAAAACTTTAAGAAAAAAGTTTGCCAGGATTTATTAAGTGACAAAAGCAAAGTGCAAAGTGCAGAACACTGTTTGTAGTGTGTTACTGTCAGCAGGGGGAGAACTAAACATGTGTGCAAAATAAACACTAAGAGGATAAACAAGGGACTATAAACACACAAGGATTGTCCAGAGAGGGTGTGGGTAAGGAGAGAGAGATGAAAGGAAAGGAGTGAAAGCAAGAATTCTGTGCGTGCTTTTCTTTTTCTTTTTTTAGATTTTATTTTTATAGAGAGAGGAAGGGAGAGAGAAAAAGAGAGAGAGAGAGAGAGAGAATCATCGATGTGTGAGAGATACATCCATCGGTTGCCTCTTGTACACCCTCAACTGGGGACCTGGCCCGCAACCCAGGCATGTACCCTGACTGGGAATCAAACCAGCAACCCTTCGGTTCACAGGCTGGCACTCAGTCCACTGAGCCACACCAGCCAGGTCTATGTGTACTTTTCAATATAGTTTTTACCAATATGTCTCCACACTAAATATTCAAAAAGAAAGCTGTTTTTTTAATGGAAAAAAATGTTCTTAAATGTCTTGGGCAGTCCAACAAACACAAGGTCTCCTGGTGTCCCAAATTCAGAGTGTCTGTACCTACACATCCACGAGGAGGCACAAGTCTACAGACCCACCCCTCTATCCCTCCAGTATTAAGTTCATACTGTGTACCAGACCTTGAACCACATTCTGAAGATACAGGAGTTTTGCCCTACTGTGCTCACAGATTATTTTATTTTGAGGGAGGCAGAAAGGCAGTACATTTTTAACTCCAGGTAAGAGAGATAAGCACATAGTGTTAGAGAGACACAGAGCAACACCTAACCTAGTCTGGGAAAGACAGGAAGATTTCCTGGAAGAGAAGACATTTGAATGGATCATAAGCTGTAAGTAGGTGTAAACCATGTGAATTAAGTGTCAGAGAGCTTTCATAGACAGGGGTCAGCATGGGCAAGGACCAAGGGGTGAACAGCAGCAGCATGTGTGTGTGCGTGCATGTGTGTGTGCACTGGGGGGTGCAGCAACACGCATTTTGGTGCAGCCGGAACACCAAGGGTGAGGCCAGGAGTGATGAAGCTGCAAAAATGAGCAAGGATACTTTGGCTTGTGCCTTGGGAAGATCACTTTGATGGCAGGTGGGGACGCAGGAGGACATAGCAACATCCTGGTGAGAAAAGACAAGGCAAGAGCTAACACAGGGATAGCAGCCCTGGCTGGTGAGGCTCAGTTGGTTGGAGCATTGTCCCATACATTGGAAGGTTGTGGGTTCAATTCCCAGTCAAGGCACATACCTAGGTTGTGGGTTCAGTCCCAGGTCAGGGCATGTATAGGAGGCAATAGCTCGATGTTTCTCTTTCACATAGATGTTTCTTTCTCTCTCCCTCCCTCCCTCCCTGCCTCTCTCTAAAAGCAATGGAAAAATGTCCTCAGGTGAAGATTAAGAAAAAACAAAACAAACAAACAGGGGTATAGTGTTAAATAGGCTGTGGAGGTGAGGAAGAGGAAGGAGCCACGTGAGGATAGTAAAAAAACCGTGAGAGCTGGGGGTCAAAACTGGGGATCCCCACGTGGCTGGGTAATATTTGAGATGTTAATTTCCAGACTTTCCTCCCTTCCCTGTATTTTTCCCTTTCCCTCCTCTCACCAACCCCTCCACAACACCCATGCAACAGGGAGCAAGCAGGCTTTGTGTACTAGGACCCAGGGGAAGGGCTGGGGGTGGGGAAGGAGGCAAAAACAGCTTCTAACAAGCCCTAGCTTTTGGCACTGGTAGCCTGGCCCCAGATGGAAGGTTAGAGTTTGGAAAATTATCTCAGCCCGGGGTGATTTTGCCCTCCAGGGGACATTTGGCAATGTCTGGGGACATTCTTGGTTGTCACAACTAGGATAGTTCTAGTGGCAGAAATGGGTAGATGCCAGGAATGCAGCTAAACATCCTACAGTGCCTAGGGCAGTCCCCACCACCAAGAAGTATCCAGGCCAAAATATCAATATGGTGGTGCCGAGGTGGAGAAAGCACAGCTTAGGGTACGAGGAGAGTGGCTTGGAGGAACGCAAGACCCTCATTCTTGCTCCAAGTCCCCGCTGCTAAGAAACTCTGGGGCTCAGCCTGGAAAGTGCAGGCCTCTAACTACTACTGAAGAAATCTCAGGCAGGTATGGGGGAGGAGTGCCCCCTCTTAGGGAATGGGTGTCTGCCTGCACCCTAGAGCTAGTTCTGAAAACGCACTGTGGTACCTGCTCTCCTCTCTAGTGTGAAGATACGTGAATACGAACCATCCCGTCCTTTTCTCTGCTGGTAAGTATCCTTGCAAGTGCTGTTTGCCCAAAGCAGTCTTTAAGACATCCAGACTTCAGCACTTTTGTTCTAAGTTTTACATTTTGCAGCCTCTGAAGTGAAACCTCTAAACCAGGGGTGTCAGACTCATTTTCCCCGGGGGCCACATCCGCCTGGCGGTTGCCTTCAAAGGGCCGAATGTAATGTTAGGACTGTATAAATGTAACTGCTCCTTAACTGTTAAGGGAGAGCTGCTGCCACCGGGTAGAAACAAGGTGACATGCTGGATAAAATAAGGTGGAGGGCTGTATTCAGCCAGAGGGCCTTGTGTTTGCCATCTGTGCTCTAAACCATGGAAAGCTTGTAATTCTAATTAGTTGTTCTAGTAACTATATTTAAAGGGTACTTCCTTTTTATGAGAGGGTTTTTTTGGATAGGGGTTTGGGTTTTTTTTGCCCTTTAAAGCCTCTTCTGGAACATTCCCAACGGCAAAATAAATGTGTTGGCTCCAGAAATCTCTTGACTCCAGAAGTCCTGTTCAAACAAAGAGTTTGAGTCTTGTCTCACTTAATATAACTTTCAGCCCTGGTTGGTGTAGCTCAGTGGATTGAACGTCACCTGCAAACCGAAGGTTGGTGGTCGGTTTGATTCCCAGTCAGGGCACATGCCTGGGTTGCAGGCCAGGTCCCCAGTAGGGAGCGCATGAGAGGCAACCACGCATTGATGTTTCTCTCCCTCTCTCCTCCCCCCTGCCCCTGTCTCTAAAAATAAAATAAATAAAATCTTCTTTTAAAAAAGTCATTTTAATGTAACTTCCGGGCCCACTCCCACCCAGACAGCTCCTTGATGCCCTCCAGAGCAGGGGTCAGCAGACTCTAGGCCAGGGGCCGATCTGACCAGCAGCTTTTTTTTTTTGTAAAACCCTCAGGCTAAGAATGGTTTTCATATATATATATATATTTTAAGATTTTATTTATTTATTTTTAGAGAGAGGAGAAGGGAGGGAGAAAGAGCAATGTACGGTTGCCTCTCACGTGGCCCCCACTGGGGACCTGGCCTGCAACCCAGGCATGTGCCCCGACTGGGAATCGAACTGGGACCCTCTGGTTCCCAGCCCGCTCTCAATCCACTGAGCTACACCAGCCGGGCCTTCATATATTTTTTTAATGGTTGGTGGGAAAAAGTCAAAAGAACAATATTTGATGACACATGCAAATTATATGAAGTTCAAATTTCGGTGTCCTTGAGTGAGGTGACCCCTGCAGAGGTCTCCCATAGCAGAGGGGAGTGTTTGCAACTGAGACTGGATGGCCCACAGAGCTTAACATACTTATCTGGCCCTTTATAGAAAAATTTTGTTGAGTCCTACTCTTGAACCCTGTAAATTAAGGTGAATGCTCTCAATCTCATGTCTTATATAAGGACATGAAGGTTTTCCCAGGATCACAGAATGGCGGAAGGTTGGAGAAGGGACGGAACCCAGGGAGGCTGCACTTCTAGTACAAGTTACTGCATCAGACATCTCAGAAGTAATCAGCCTCTCTCTTTCTCATGCTTTCTCTCTCTCTCTCTCTCTCTCTACACACGCACACGCACACACACACACACACACACACACTCCTCAGTTTGTAGGGCCAGGAGTACAGGGATGGGGACAGCGCAGTTCCTAAGAAGGCGCAGGGGCAATGACAGGGAGGGCCCAGGATCTCACCTTCCAGAAAATCCAGAAGCCATTTAACCAGCCAAGGAGAACCTCACAGACAAGGATGGTCAGCACAATGTCATCTATGGTAGAGAACAACTCATAGTGTTTCTACATGGAAGACAGAGAAAGAGAGAGGGACAGCGAGGTCAGTGGAGGGGGAGACTGGGCCGGGCCGGGGAGACAGAACGTCCTGGGGGGAGGGAAGGCTCATATTCCTGCTGCCCTTCACTCTCAGCATCTTTGCTGCTCCTTTAGGGCATGCTCTGCGTGTACAGGCCAGGCCCCACGCCAAGACCACCCTAGCACCATTTCACCTTACCATCGCCATCGTCCCACAAAGTAGGTTGTATTCTCGTCTTACAGATGAGAAAGGAGAGGTGCCTCATCAAGGTCAGACAGTTAGCAATAAAGATTGTTCCTGACTACAAACCTTTGCTCCTCTAGGGTGAGGATACTTGTGAAAGGGAGGCAGGGGAGAGGCAGAACTGGCTCCAGAATTGGGAGGAAAAGCCCTGGCCCCTGAGATGGAGGACAGCAAGTTCCATCTTCCTTCTCTGGTTGTCCCACCACTCTTGCTGACCCAGCTCCCAAACCCCCCAGCCAGCCTGACTACACTCCCTGGGTGGATGCATTGTGGTCGGATGACTGTGTGATGTTGAATTCTGTTTAAACCCCAATTTACTTTCACCCAACCTAGATCCCTTAGCGCCCATTAAGTTGTGACACCACTATATTCCGTGACCCTATTAACATCTCCCAGGCCCCTGACTCCACCCTGGCAGTTACCAAGGTCATGGGGACTCCTCATTTTTTTCACTTCCATGGCCAACAGACTCTGCCCCAAGGCTCGCTGCCACACATGGAGACCACCTACTGTCCACCCCTCACTACCACTCTCCCCCCATCCACCGGCTGGGCTGAGCTTCTTCAACGCATATGGGAAGTTAAGGTTTATGGGCTCCCTGCCTGTTCCAAATTCCCGAAGGGCTTCATGGGCCACGGATGGCCGTCTACAACAAGGAAGAGCTTTCTGTCCCCTCGGTTCCATCCCACTGGCCACCGAAGGCAATAGACTTTCCTCGTTATAGAAAGAACTTTCTAAATAGTCCTCCTGCCTTCTCCAAGTCACGGGCATCCGTGGCTAAGTCAGAGTTGCCTTCTCTACCCACAAGCCTTCCGTGGTTCCCTATGGCCTGCAGGGTAAGGTTCAAAACCAGTTTGGCATTCACAGGCCTCTAGGATTTGACCTCCATGGACATGTACCCTATACCATGTTTGATTGGAACCCATAGTAAGAGAAATATATTTTATATCTGACAACACGACTCCTCCCTCTCCCTCTCTCTCTCTCTCCCCCACATCACCTCCACATACACAGACAATTCCTATTTCATTCTTTTTCACCCTAGTATTTCATTCTATATCAGAATGTTAGCACCTGCACTCTGAACCGACTTCCTGACCCATCGGTGCGTGTGACCTGCCCTGCAGTGTACTCATTCTCAAACTCTGGCAATTGGGGTTCTGCCTCCGCCACATCACAGGCACCTCTCCTCAAGGTCACAAGAGCTACATCCAGGGGAAGCCTCATAGTCCTTACTCTCCCGAGAGCACACGCTCCTGGGTTTCCTCCCACTCCTCTGGCACTCCTTCCCCTCAGTCTCCCTGTGCACCCCTCCCCCACTTTCCGCCCTTCTCTTGCAGGCTCTCCTCATAGCTGTGTGTCGGCCTCTTCTCTTCTCACTCAGTTCTCTCTCCCCAGGCAACCTCAGCCCTTCCTTCAGCTTCAGCAAACCCAGAGGCTGTCACCACCTCCATCCCAGTGCTCTCTGAGGCCTTTCGGAGTTGACCTCTCACCCCTTACTAGATATTTTTGTGTGGATATTGCACAGGCACCTCAGATACTCAGATGAGTCAAACTGATCTCAGCGTCCTTCCCAAACTGACTCAGCCTGCTGTGTCCCCATCTCCCAACTAACAGCACCACCCCCACATAGCTGCCCGGGCCAGAAACACGACTTCCTGCTCTCCCTTCCTCTGTCTGTGTGTGCGCTGGTGACAGGTGTTAACCGAGGCAGCACATAGTGTTGCTATAAAGAGAATCGATCTGGAAGGCCCATGGATCCAACTGCTAGGGAGCTTCAGATGCCTCCTGGGGTCTCTTTTTCCCCACGGCCATTATCCTGGTCCACGCCCACTGTCTTTCACCTGAAACTCTACAACACGGTCCTGCATGCTTCACCTTTGCCAGTTCTTGGTCTGCTCCCTTCCATGGCCCACGCTGTGGCAGCCGGTGTAAGTTTTCTAAACACATGCCTGGTCGTGTCGCTTCCATGCTTTAAACCCTTCCCTGGCTTTCCGGTGACGAAGGAAAAAGGCCACCTTCCTTCTCAGAACGTAAAGACACTGCTGCTGACCACCTTTCTGAGCTCATCAGCCACCACACTGAACATTTAAAATAATATTGATTTTAAATATCACAACTCATGTATGTAGTGTCCTCCTTGTAAGAAAATAAAACGATCAGGTCTTACTGGACTCCACGTTGGACGCAGAGGACACACGCTGTTTCTGCCTTCTCTCTCTGCCTGGCCAGCTTCTACTCACGCTTTATTCTCAGCTTAAGAATCCCTTTCTCCACAAAGCTTTCTTCAACCATCAGGTTTGATGCCTTCTCTGAGCTCCCATGTGCTCTGATACTTGGGCACTTAATGAACTATAGAAATGACCCCGAAAGTACAGTCTTTGATACTCAGGCACTTATAGAATGACATGTTTGTGTCTGTCTGGGGACAGAACTGGGTCTGTTGTGTTCATACCCGGAACCCTGGCTCTCAGTACAGTGCCCAGCACAGAGTGATTCTCTCTCGGTGACTACTGATTAAAATGGGATACCCTTCCCTGCAAGGCACCCATTTGCCTGCCTCTGCTCACACCATTTTTTCCCGTCCTTCGTGTACAAAAGCAATGTATTCCTCAAAGCCGGGCCCCCTCCACCACAATGTCTCTCTTTATCTCTGGACCGCTGGGAGGTCAGAGCTAACAGGTCCTTAAAGAGCAGCCAATCCAATCATCACGGACAGACGTGGAGCCTGAGGCTCAGAGAGGGAGGGAAGTGCCTCACCCAGGCCCCCATTAGATCCGTGGGTGCAGAGGTCGGGCTAGAGTCCCACCTGGCCAAGGAAGGAGTTGGTGCGGAGCGCAATGGTGATGGCGTTGACCACCAGCAGCATCGCCAGCAGCAGTTGAAAGGCCCAGTGTCGGAGCAGCTGCTTGACATACATTCTAGTGATGAACTCCTGCACGTCCCAGGCGTCCTGGGAGAGGGCAGGAGACCTTTCTTCAGGCAGGTATCGCCGTAGAAGGCCTCTGCCTGCATGTTTGCTCTCAGTGAGCGGGGCTCCCTGGGGAGGCCCCTCTCAGGGGAAGGGGCCTAAGAGGGAATCAGGGAATGGGAGATCAGTGTTGCGGTCCCTACCCAAATGGCTCACTGCTGGGGGTCTTTGTGAGGGTCATTGCAAGGGAGGCTCTTTTAGGGTATCTGGCAGTGGGTGACTGTCATTATATAGGGGTTCCTGTGGGTGGCACTGGCAGGCAGTTACTAACAAATCATGGGGGTGTGACTGCAGGGATTACTTCTAGGGAGTGGCCTCTGGAAGGATGTTTTCAAGGCAAAAGGGACAGTTATTATGAGGCCCGTTGCCCCATGGGCGCAGCTGCAAAAGGGTCCCCGTGGCGGTGAGGATGGATGCAGCCCAGCCCTGTCCTTACATTTCTGCTGGTGATGTCTCGGCGGTCGATGAGCACTTGCTCCTCTGGCCGGATGTAGTGCTCTTGAGCAGACCTCTGCAAGGTGAGGAGAGGGCCAATCAGTGCGGCCCCTGCCCCCCTGGACCTGGGACAGTCCTCCTGTGCTCCACCCAGCCCTGGGATGCCCAGATTGAATGGTGGAGCCAGGCAGGGGCCATCTACCATGATATTCAAAGATTTGATATTGGTGGTGTCGATCCATTGCTGCCACCAGTTTTCCATCACAGTTGCTCAGTTTCCTCCCACGTCTCGAAGAAATTTTATTTCAAGTGGTCTTGCTCCCCCTCGTGGTGATATCATAGAGGCCTCTGTGACCTCCAGCCATTTGCATTCCAACTAGGAATTCCAACCTTGAGAGAAGCTCCTCCCACTGAACCCCTTTGTACCATACAGAGGAAGTCAGAGATACAAGGGGCCGTGGCTGAGGTCAGAAGTCAAGAGGCTGATGGGAGCAGGTCAGGTCTCCTCCACGACCTGGATGGAGACACGGGGGTGTGTCTCTACTCCGGATCCAGGAGCTGGAGATGACGCTGGGCTAAGGAGAGGAGGAAATGTTTCACCTCAAGGCTCTCCTCCTAGACCACAACCTGCACCCCTCCCCACGGGCTACTCTATCCCACCACCCTGGTCTCCGGGAGCCTACCCTGCCCTTACATGCCAGGTATGTTCTCCATCTAGAGTGAAAGGCTGGTCTCTATCTCTCACTCTAAGATGGGGCAGGAAAGCACCCTCTGGTCTCCAAAGGGCTGGGGACAGAGGAGCCTGAGTCGAAGCCCTTGTGAGCGATAAATCAGTGATCTTCATCACGGTAGACAGGAGCTTCCTGCTCAGCCTAGGCATGGCTGCCCAGTGGGCTAGTTACCAAGAGCGTTCACCCCTGTCTGACAGCTTTTTATCCCAGTCCCCCTGGGGAGCAGATGGCTGATTCTAACATGGAAGTTAAAGCCACACATAAATTCATATTAGCAAAATTGACTTTATTTGGTTGAAAAGTGCCTCTGTGTAAAGTGAAGAACGCCTGTACAGACCGGTTTGGGGGAGGGGAGAAGTGCCAAGGGCCTGACGGAGGCAGGTTCTTGGACCCACAGGTCAGAGGACGACGGATGGGAGAGTTTCTTTCAGTCCAGCCTCCCGTTCCTTCATTGGAATCGGGGAGAGGGTGGCACACAGCTCACATCATCTTATCCCACTCCAGGGGAGAAGGAAGCAGAAAGCGTGGATGATCAGGGAGAGGGGCCAGCTTGGGGTAAAACCATGGACCTGTTTTACCTCCAAGCTTGAACAAAACCCAAGGCAGCTCTGTGCTAGTCATGTTGAGGCTGGGGTGGAGGTAGTCCTCAGAGCCAGAGGTCAGGAGCTAGGTGCTGGCCAGGGTCAGAGATCAGGAGGTTGGAGGTTGCTCTCTGAGGTTAGGGAGCCGAGATGGGAGTGCTCCTCAGGGTCAGAGGTCAGGGGGTGAGAAGACTGTTCTCTGGAGTCAGAGGTCAGGACTTGGGAGCTGCCCTCAGCCTGCACCGCTCCCCAGGCCCCCAGACTCTCTGAGTAGAGCTCCTGGTTCTGCTCTTTCCACCGTCGGAACTTCTCTCCAGTCAGTTCGGGGTCGCCTAGTATTTCCTCCAGGGCCTGCAGTTCTTGCAGCTTTGCCTATGAAGAGAGTAGGTGCTAAGGGGCCATGATCACCCAGGGAGGGTGGCAGACCCTGAGCCCAGAGCTAACTGAGTACTTAAAACCCAGCACCTGGCCCAGTCTAATCCGGGTCCTCAAATTGGGAGCCTAGAACTTGGCCCAGTACACAGCTGAGCCCAGAGCTGTGGGCCAGGAACCAGAGCCAGAAGCCTAGAGCCCAGCCCCTTGCCATGCCCAGCACCCCCCCACCACCCGCCCCAGCTGACCTTGAGGGTGCTCTGTAGTGTCCTCACACGGTGCACTCGCTCATTGAGCTGGGGGTCGCGGTTGCGCCGCATGAAAGAGCTCCGCCATTGTTCATGAGTGAAGGGCTGTGGCTGGCCCAGAAGGGACAGGCCACCCTGCCTCAGTCCTCGTACCATTCCTTCCAACTCCCCTTCGCTGTTGTCTGTGGGAGGGGGAGCAGGATGAGGGTATGCCCAACCCAGCCCTCCATCTCAGCTTCCAACCCCAGCACAGCACCTGCTGGAAGGCCAAAGGAGGTCCGTGGGCTGCCCTGTGTGGGGGTGGCTGCAGGTGATGTGTCTCCGTGGAGTGGACCCGCAGCTTGGGCAGGGCTGGGCTGGAGGCAGGGCGGGGGAGAGAGGAAGGTATCAGTCTAGGCTCTACATCCTGCTACTCACCCCCAGCAGGCCCCTACTCACCGAGGCTGAGGGGGGCCCGACCTCATCGTCTGGGTCTTCTGCTTCTGTCTCACTGTAGCAGTCTGGGGTGGACAGGAGCAGTTGGGGAGCCCACTAAGCTTCACGGGGGTTTTGGAGGCCAGGAAGCGGGTTAGGTATTTGAGTTCCCAGCCCCTATCCCAGGAAAGGCAAAGGCTCAGGTGAGACCCATCCCTGAGAGACACCTACCTTCCTCTCGGGGCAGGGAGGCGCGGCCTGGAGACTGGTACTTGGAAATGCAGGTTATGAGATGGCGCACCCACCTGTGGAGGGGCAAATGGGTCTCAGGGAAGTTTTAGTGATTGTGTACCAAGGGCCTTTCCCTCAAAGCATCTTCTGATTCAATCCTCAGAGCAGCTCTGAGAGGCAGGAACTCTTACTAGCCCATTTTATAGATGACGAAACCGAGACAGAGAAGTGCCGAGATCAACCACCACTGGGGAGCTGAGATCTGAATCCAGGCTCCCAAGCACTCATGTGGGAGTTTGGGAGTGAGCGGGGGTGGCACTCACATGCTCAGATCTGTCAGGGTGTCAGCAGCGAAGATGAAGGGTTTGTACACATCATGAGTGAGCTGGAACACACTGCCAGGGAGCGGAGGGGCCACACTCAGCCTGGGTGTGCCCGTCTGGAACCCACACAGGCTCCCTGTGATCCCGGCCCCCTGCGCCCCCCCCCCACCCCCCACTGTTACCTTTTACCTTCCTTTCTCTCCCCGCCGCCCTGCCCCATCATGCCCAGGACTTAACTACTTTTTCTTCGGGTCATGCCCACTTTCCAGACTGTAGTTGGAGACATTGATGAGGCCCTCCGCCTTCTCGTCCTGGGGGGACCACAGTGAGGGTCAGCATGAAGCCCCAGTACCATTGAGGCCACCTCCTGGACTCTCTAATCATAAACCTCTGCATCAGGAGCTCAAGGCAGGAATCTGGGGTGGGGGCAGGGGGTGTGACCAAGGAGTGCCTTCGAGCCAGGAAAGGGGAGCCGAATGGATCCAGAGAAACAGCCAGAAGAGGAGCCTGCCCCCGCATTTGTTCTGTCAATAGGCACAGACGAAGCTGCTTCACACCCAAGCTCTGCAGAGGCTGTTCTCCCTGGCCTTCCGGCGTTCTCTCTCCTTTCCGTGTGACCAACCCGAAGACACTGGTGTCTCAGGAAGCCTTCGCCGCTCCTCAGGCCGACTGGCCACCTCTGTGGGCTTCCTCCCGTCCCCTAGGCTTTTCCTTCGTCATAGCATGTTTCCCCGTATCGTCCTCGATTCACTCTCTCCCCACCACCAGCCTGGAGTAGCAAGAACTGTCCACGTCTTCCCTGTGTCTGCAGTGCCCAGCCCAGAGCTGAGCGCACAGTAGGTACCTGGATGTGTGTTACACAATCCCCTACAGTCCTCCGCTCTACCAGTTGGATGTGTGTTGAATGAGTAAACAATTGGAGAAATAGCCTATCACTAGGATGGGCAGGATAGAAGAGGAAGGAAAGATGCTTTCACACACATAGGAGCCCATTTCTCTCTGAAGAGTGTCCCCATTTTAGAGAGAGGAACACTGGGGCGCACGAGGGTTTGTGGCCCACCTGCGTGACCACAGACGGGAGTAGAAGGTGGAGTAGGAACTAGAACTGTGGCTGGAGGCGACTCGGTTGCTTACGTGTGTGCGGGGTCTCACCTGGGGCTGGCGGTACCAGTAGAGTGTGTGTCTCTTGAGCACGAACCAGCAGCGGCGCCAGCGAGGGCCCATGAAGCCACTGGGTACCTTGCGCAGCAGGAGCCAGCCGTCACAGTCGGGCAGGCCCAACTCTCGGCATGACACCCGCCGGCGGCTCAGCCGCGTCGCCACGCCTGCAGCAGCACAGCATGGGCTCTCAGTGAGGTGCTGGCAAGGCACCCTGGACCCCCAAACCTGCCCCCTTGCCCACCGTGAGCCTCCCCAGCTGATATTTCTGAACCCATACTCTGTGCTTGGAATGTTACGCCCGTCTGGCTTGGAGGAATGACTCTCCATTTTAGAGGTGAGTAAATCGAAGACCAGAGGACAAGGTCTTAGCTGAAAGTCACAGAGCTCACAGGACCCCCGCCCAGTCGGGTACATCTCATACCTTTTGATTTCTTCCGACCAGGGTCAGGACTCTGAAAGGACCACAGCGGGTTAGAGCGGGGTCTGGGTCCAGAGTCACGCCCCTCCTTGCTGAGCCCTCAGCTTACCTTGTTTTCTGGGGGTTCACGAGTCTCTGCTACCCCTGCTGGGACTGTGGCTGGGGACGCAGGGGCGTTGAGCAGGGGCTCAGGGTCCAGGGAGGAAGCGTCTGTCAGGGAAGGAGAAAAGAGGAGGGTCTGTGAGCTAAGCCCCAGGCCTGGCAGTAGAGTGGGGGCATCAGAGTCCAGGGGTCAGGGCCAGGTTCCCCACATGTCCTTCCTGGGGCATCTACCACCCTGTGGTGCTTTGAAACTACCTAGTGAGGCAGGGCTGGGCCCAGGGCTTGGGTCTGAAGCCGGGTTGAAGTCAAAGACGTCTTTGGATGGGGCCCTGGGGAGAGGAGAGCAAGGGGAGATGAGATGAAACCAAGGCTCCCCCACCAAGACACACCCGGGGCAAAGCCTCTTACCCAGGAGCCCATGGGGCCTGAGCCGGCGACGGGACCCTCAGCTGCGGGGAGCCCAGGGTCTGAGGAGGAGTCTGGGGAACAACCAGAAACAGGGTGATGGAGTTGGCAACAGGAATCTGAAAGCAGGCCGAGGGCAGGGTCAGGCAGCAGGTACCTGTGGGGGTGTCTCTGGCACTGGGACCTTCTTCAGCACTAAGCTCACCCTGGCTGGCTCCCGGAACAGCTCCCTCACCACATTCTTATGGGGCCAGCCCACCTGGGGGAGAGGACAGGAACACAGGGCTGGATCAAGCTTCGCAGGAGGCTCTGAAGCAGCCCAACGGTCCTCTCCCTTGGAGCGCTCTCATCCTCCTGCTCTGCCTGAGGGCCTCCTCCTCCAGGGAGCCTCCATGACCCCCTTCACCTTGGCTCTGCTGAGGCCACTCTGGCCGGTGTGAGCCGGTTCACATCATGTAAGGCACCTCCCACAGCCCTGGTCTCCCCTGGAGTCCCTCCCCACCCACCAGCCCTGGGTCCCACTCAGTCATCCCTTCGTTCCCACCATGTCTCTCTCCTCACTCACCACCACCTGCTCGTTGACCTGGACAATCTCATCTCCAGGCAGGATTTGCAGCCGGAAGTTGGAGGGGACCTGGTATGGAAGGTGGGGCTCAGAGGGTGCACCTTCCTGGGCCTGAAGCTGGCCTGTCTGGCAGATAAAAGGGTCTTGGGGGGGTGGTTGAAAAGGGCGTGGGCGCTCACCTGGGTGCCTACTCGGGACACGAAGTGCAGGCAGTTGCCGGTGGTGTGGATTTCCAGGCCCTGGGAAGGCAGAGGCTACAGTCACTGAGGGTGTGGGGACAGCAGGGCCAGTGGACAGGACCCCAGCTGGGCAACAGAATTCTCGGGTGAGCAGAACTGGGGAAAGAACTGGCCCCAAGCTGACACTGCCCAGCTTGCTGTGTGACTCTGGGTTTGCCACTCCTCTGTGGGCCTCTGCCGCCTCCTCCAAAATGGTCAGAGGGAAGTTGGGGTGGCTGACTTCTGAGGTATGAGATTTTCAGCAGCTCCCCTAAAGGGGTAAGCAGGGATGGCAGGGGCAGGGCTGGGGCTCTGGCTTTTCCAACTGGAAATATTAAAGCAGAAAAATTCATGTCCTCTCCCCTAACCTTCCGGGTCTATGTCTCAGGGCTAGAATGTGTCACCTGAGACCATACCAGCTGTTGCCCCTCAGGATTGGGGAAGGTGCTGAATAACAGTGAGATCCCCGGAAAGTCCTCTGTGCCTTTAACATCTGAACAAAAAAGGCCTTCTAGCTGTAACAGTACAGAATTCTGTGGAATCCTGGAACCACGTTTCAGGGCCTAGGCCAAGCTGCCAAGAGGTGAGAGGTAAGAGGTCAGAGCTCACCAAAGGATTGTCCAGCTGCACACGCTCTAGCACAGCCTTCTGCTCCAGCAGTTCCTGGGGGCTGCAGCTCAGGATGTTGTGGCAGATCCCAGTCACGTGGCTGCACTGGGGGATGGGGAGCAGAATGTCCAGCCTGAGCCCTATCCACTGCACCCCATCTCCGCTCCCCTGCCCCCTCGCCCCTACTTACAATCCTCAGGACTTGGCTCTCCTTCTCAGCTGCCGGACAGTCCTGGAAGCAGTGAGAGCAGGGGCCTTCCCTAAGTGGGGGCACTGCCTTCTCTGGAGGGCAGGGTGGGTTCCCTGCAGTTCCTCCCTGACTCCCCGCACCCTAGCCCCCTTCCCAGAAGTACATGGCCTCAGATCTTCGGCTCCAAGGTCTCCCCTATGGCACCACGCCCCCAGAAGTCACCACACATGCCCTTTTCCCTCCCCCTCCTGAGAGTCAAACTTTGGGGGTGCCCCTGCCTGGTAGGAGGCCCCATGCTCCCATTGCCCCCTACCCAGTGGCTGGCCAGCTGTCTTCCTGCTCTCGCCTCTTCCTGCCCTCACACCGGATCGTGTGCTGATTCACAGGTTATAAAAAGCTTTCGCCTGACTTGGTCTCTATAGCCTGGGCCAAGCCTGGCCCCTGGTTATCCTACCTCCTGCAAGGCCTGGCCCAGCTTCCTGCACAACTCCCCAATCTCTTGGCAGGTCGAGAAGTCGTTTAAGTGGGAGAAGAGGTACCTGGCAGGAGGAAGGGTGGAATAGTGGTTAGCAGACTGCATTTAACAGGCAAGTCACAGAAGTGCTCAGAGCCGACCACTCATCTGAGACGTGGGGATAATACGTACTCCGACGAGTTTGGGTTTAGAGTAAAAGAGGTGATTGATACCACTCAAGAGCTTAGCACAGGACTTGTTTGTCAAGCACCTAATACTGCAAGGTTCTGTTTAGGCATGGGGGAGACAGCAGTTAAACACGTAATTCCATCAACAATGATTTAACTTCAACTGCTCTGAAGTGTAGGGAGCTCTGACAGTACATAACAGGGAAGGCTTCCCTGAAGGGGTGATACTGTGCTGGGACCCGTGGACAAGCAGCAACCAGTGAAGGGGAGGAGAAGCTCTCTGTGCAATGCCGTGGACGTGACTGCTGTGATTACAGGCTGGGGGACGGGTGGGAACCCAGGCATACCTGCACAGGTCAGCTAACCTCTTTGCCCTCTTCCACCATATCTGAGCAAGAGCCAAGCTCTGCTTTTCTTTCCCAGGCCTTGAGGAGGCCAAGGAGGAGAAGGGTTCCCTCACCAGTCACCCCACCCTGTGCCCTAGGAGGAGCCTGGGGTACCTGTTGAGCCAGAAGAGGAGGGCACGGGCCTCACGCACCAGATCCACAGCTGCACTGAGGACATCAGTGGGGGGCTCGCCACAGCCCTCCAGGTGGCCTTTTACTAAGCTCTGGAAGACACGGGTCCCCTCCAGCAGCCCCTCCGTCAGGCTCTGCAGGTTCTCTGTCTGTAGCCCAGAGCTCTGTGCCAGAGAGGAAGCAGGTCACCTCCCTGGCAGTGGCCGGCCCTCCAGACACCCCCAGGTGGGTGGGAACTGCAGCCAGTGTGGCCGCCACTCACTCACCAGGGCCCGGAGTTGCTCCACTCCTTCCAGGATGAGTTCCTGGTGGCCCAGCGGCCACACGGTCAGAGCCTCAAGACTACGGGGGCAGAGCTGGAGCAGGTACTTGCCAGGCAGCTGCCAGTCCTCAAAGCAATAGTCCTGCAGGGAATCATCGAGGCCTGGAGGGACAGCAGGGGTCAGCATGGGGGAGCCAGCAGGTGTCACAGATTTTCTGGCCACTTCTTTACTCCCATGAAGCCCTATTCCCTCCCATCTGTTCCTAATACCAACCCTGAGGCCTAGGCTGTGCTCTGCCCATTTCACAGATGAGGCTACTAAGTTGAGAAGTAGGATGGTTCAGGGCAGTGGCCCTCAAAGGGTGGTCCCCAGACCAGCAGCAGCAGCCTCACTGGAGAGCCAGTTACAAATACCAAGTTTTGGCCCCATCCAACAAATCCTCCAGGTGTTCTGATGCTCACCTGTCTCCTGAATCAGGATTAAGAACATGGATGGGGCTTTGGAGTCAGGGAGACCTGAATGCCAGCACTTGAGCAAGTAATTTTTTTTTAATCCTCACCCAAGCATATATATTTATTGATTTTAGAGAGAGGCAGGTTGGGGGAGAGCGAGAGAGGAACATTGATCAGTTGCTTTCCAGACGAGCTCCAACCAGGTATCGAACCATAACCTAGATATGTGCCTTGACCGGGGATTGAACCCACAACCTTTCGGTATTTCCTCATTTGTAAATGGTGATAATAAAAGCACCTACCTTCTAATCATGTGGAAATGACATGACACATGCCAAACACTTGGCCCATTTCTTGGTTTGTGGTTGACAGTAACAGCCACTGTATTATTATCACCAGACTTTTTACCAGGGTCTTTAAGGCCTGGTATGATCGGGCTGCCCCGCAACCCCCCCACCCCCACCGCCTCTTCAGTCTCATCATTTGACACCGCCCCTCCAACTCCCTGCAGCTCCTGGAATGTTCTTTTGTCTCAGGGTCCTTGCAGGTGCTGCTCCTTCTGCCTGGACTGCTCTTCCAGCTCCTCCACTCCCTTCTCATCTCACTCCCTCCAGGAGCAGTCCACAACTCCCCGGGCTGCCCCCACTGCCCTCTGTGCCTCCAGAAAGCCCTGCAATTGAGCACAGCCTCTCCCACTTTATCAAGAGCTCTTCCAGAACCGGGCCTTAAATTACCATTCTTCTCTAATTCCAGCCCTGCCTGGTGCAAGGTAGACCCTCAAAAATAAGAAAAATCTCTATCGAATGCTTACTATGAGCCGAGCAACATTTTAAGGGCTTTAAACATATTGGCACATTTGATCCTCACCAAATCTAGAAGCTAGAGACTACTGTTATTCCCATTTTACAGATGAGAAAACTGATACAATCAAAGGTTAACAGTGTGCTCGCTCTTTGAAGGAATTCTTGCCATTCCAAGCAAGTCGAATTCCTTCTCGGAGAAGCTGTGTGTGACGGACAGCTCTCCCTCGTTCCCCGTGTGACATTAGAGCACTGGACAATAAACCTGCTACCCCATGGCTGTAGGCCCTTGAGCGACTTCCTCCCAATGTACAGTGAGTGTGCTGTGCTGCCTCCCAGACCCTGACACTGAGCTACACAGCCTAGGCACCTGGCATGATTGCGTCACTTTATGCATTTCATGACGCCTGAGCTGCCATTCTCACTTAATGGAGAGGAAAACTGAGACCTACGGTCACAGAAGTGGCGAGTGCAGGGGCTGGGCCTAAAATCCAGTCTGGGAGTCTGAATTCGACCCTGAATCCCTGCTTTTATGAGGGCTGGTTACCCTGAACCTGCCTCTAGTGTACTCCTGCCCCCTCCACTCCCCTTCCCCCTCTAGGTGAAACCACCTGACTCACCTTCCCCTCCCACCAGCATGTCAGAGGTCTTCACTTCTCTGAGTCTGTCCGGAGTCTGGGTCCTTTCCCACCCATTTGGGCTCACTGAGCCTGGCGGACATGTCCCTTGGAGGGCCCTGGGGCGGGAGGGGCTGTGCCAACCCTTTCGTCTGGCTGCGGCTTCAGCTTCACACACTGGGAGCATCGGTGGGGAGAAGACAAAAAGGCCCTATTCCAACGCCTGCGCAAATCACTTCCTCACTCAATGCGTCAGTTTCCGCTTCTGAAAAATGGGTTTAATAACAGCCCTCTAGGCCCTGGGTCGGAGGGAAGATGAACACATAGTGGGTGTTAACACTCAGATTAACACTCAGAATAGTGGGTGTGGGCAGCGCTGGGGCCGTCCCCCTCCGTTTTCATTACACCCACCGCCTTCCCTTCGCCAGCCTAGCAGTCTCTTGGGATGCTCGAGGCAATGGGAGACCTGTTTCGGTTCCTCGGGCCTCCCGGGCTCATCTCTGCCTGGCAGAGTATCGCATACAGGGTGGCCGCTTATAAATACTTGTTGACAGACTAATCAACTGACAACCTCCGCAGGCCCTTTTTCCTTTACCTCTCCCCGTCCTAGTGCTCCTCAAGACCAGCTCTGTCCCGGCTCCACCCACCTCTCAGCCAGGCTGCGACCTTCCCGGGGGTCCAGGTCTCTACTGGCTCCATGGCAGAGTCCGCCGGATGGGCTGGGCACTCGCTCCGTCCCGCGAGCGCAGGAATTTCCGCTCCCAGAGCCCAGGGCCGGGGAGGGGCCGGGCTGGGCACTGGGCGGAGCCACCAGCATACCTGGGCCCACGTGGCTGCCCAGGTGAGGCACTGAGTCAGCCATTGGCTCACCGCCTGTCCGCCTCATACACGCCCTTCAGGCAGCCCAGGGCTGCGGGGCTGCTCAGTTGGTGTTTGACCGACACGGGGGCGGTGCAGTTGGTGTTTGACCCATATGACCTCAGAGCTGGCCTGGAGTCCCGCCCCAAACTGGCCTCACAAGACCCGACCTTGAAAAAGGGGGTTTCTCAAAAAGAGGCTGAAAAGTGAACTGTGAGCGAAGCCTTGAAGCACAGCTCTGCAGCTTGTTAGCTGCGGGACCAGGAGATAACTTACCCACCTTGCATCAGTTTTCCTGTCTGTAAAATGGGCTGCTGTGCAGAATCCCCGAATTAATAGCTCTAAATCTTTTAGAGCAGGGATCTTAGATCCTATCTTTTTGTACCAAGAACCCTATTGGCAATCTGGTAAAATCCCTGGACGCTTACTCAGAATTATAATTTTTAAAGTGTAAAACAAAATGCTGACGATTACATGGAGGACAATTAGTATAAAAATGTTAAAAACACAAATTTGTAATATGGTCATGTTTTTATTATCATTAAACAAGACTGGCAGTTTATCAAAAGATATTTCCTTTTCTAACAACATCAGTGTGTTGTTGCTCAGCTTGAATAAGAACATTAAACTGAGGGGTGGTCATTGACTTACTTCAAACAAACTGGTCAGCAAACACCTAAAGACAGAGAATGCGAGGAAGTAACGGAGAAACCTGAGTTCCTGATAGGAAAACAGGAGGATTCGCCATTAGGTTGGTCACTGACCCTCCACTGGGCACAGCAGTGCCCAGTCTTTGGCAGCTATGTTGCAGGAGTGTCTGAAACGAGTGTGAATTAACGGTGGGTTAAAAAGTATCAGGATTTTGAAATAGTTATGAGCACAAATATTTTGAGGTACTTGCAATAATCACAATTCGATATGAAAATCTGTGGTTTCTTTTGGAGACAAAGCCACAGATACTGCTAACACTTCAATCCATACGGAAGGAAATGGCAAATTTTGGTTAGAGCTTAGTGAAAAAAAAAAAAAGAATATATATATATATTCTATCCAAGTTTATGGGCCCCTGAATCTAAAGCCCAGGTTAAGAGTCTTCCTCTTGGCTCAGTAGATTGAGTGGCGGCCTGTGAACCAACGGGTTGCTGGTTTGATTCCCAGTCAGGGCACATGCTTGGGTTGCAGACCAAGTCCCCAGTAGGGGGCACACAAGAGGCAACCACACATTGATGTTTCTCTCCCTCTCTTCCTCCCTCCCTTCTTCTCTGTCTAAAAATAATAAAGATTTTTTTTTTAAGAGTCTTCCTCTTAGACCATCTGAAACACACTAAATGTTTGCAGTTTCATTGTTAGCAGAGGCCACCCAGGCCAGGGGACTCCCAGGACTTTGGAACCAGGATCAGTTCCACTTGCTCTAAGACTGAGCCCAAAACTACCCCTCTCTGAACTTGTTTTTTCATCTCTAAAGGGGGGACACCTAGACCTTAGTGCAGTGAGGCAGTCCTTTAAGTATTTTGAAATCTGTAACATGAAGAAGAGCTGAGTTATTGCTTTGATTTTATGGGGAGGCCTTCCTAGAGCCTACCCCTATGACTATGCCACCTAATTCGAAACCTCTACCAGTGCCCCGAGACCTGGCTTTCAAAGCCTATCACTATTTTGCCTGTAACCAAGAACTAAAGTCTGAATTTGGCCCACAGATGCCCATGTTGTGTGTGTGTGTGTGTGTGTGTGCGTGTGTGGTCATCATTTAATAATTTCACGTACAAACTGAGTTCTCTGGAACATGGCCAGCTCTGCTGACCCCATCTCACCTGCACACGAGGCACCAAACATGAGTGCAGACCGTCGGCTCTTCCTTCACAGGGGACTCCCTTCCTGGCTCAGTGCATGTTTCTGCTTCCGAAAGTGGGTTTGACAACAGCCCTCTACGCCCAGCTCACCAGGTCCCCGCAGGTCTAGCCCCCTTGTTTGTGAACCAGTAGGCTCCAGATTTGCGGCACGGCTCTCACCTCTCTGGCTTTGTCCTTTGCCTCACGTTCTCACACCCTGCCCTGCATGTCCCCTCCAATCCTCCTCCATGCTAAGTCCTCATTTTTTTCTTTCTGCCTCTTTCTTCCTACAACAGCCTCCCTATGGCAGACGCATCTGCACTATCCTGATGTTATCAAACACCTACCCTGAGCTGGCACAAGATATAGGAAGCCACCCAGCCTCTGCCCTCCCTGAACTCCCAATCCTGTAGAGGAGCAACAGACAAGAACTCACCACTTGCACTCACACACTCCCCTAGAAGGTCTGGGGGCCTAACAATCACGACAGTGTCTATACTCTGTGCCCCTGGCACCTGGCACCTGGCAGGGGAAGGCAGTTAGGGGCACATTAAACGGCGGCTTCTATTTTAAGGTAGATTTATGAGTTTACAAAAGTTCTTTTTACATATTTGGTGTAAAAATGTCAAAGGTCATTACGTAATTGTAGGTCATTAAATAAAAGGAGGACCTTCCTAGCGTATCCCTAACTCATTCCCCAGTAGGGACCACTGTTAAGGATGTAGATATTCCATATACTATTCTGCAAATACAGCTTTTTCATTTTACGAGATAATCAATGCCAAATGAAATAATATAACAATGTATTTAGAATACTGCTATGATGTACTAAAAAATAATAAGCCTTGTTAATCAATATATGCAAATCTTTCATTATTGTTCCCAAGCCGAGGGTAGGAAAGTCCCTGCGGGGACTCCATGTTGGGGAAAGGGTTGATACGTGTTCTCTCCAAAGGTGGGGGTTGTTGGTCCAGCCAAGACCAATTGAAAAAGGAGCACTACTTTTTTGGGGGGGGGGGGTTAAGGTACTCCTTCCCTCCTTTGCTGAGAGCTGATTGGTGACATCCAATCATCTGAGATAGGGATGGGGCCAGGACCAGGGCTTCGGAAGTCCTCCAGTACCTGGTATAGGCCTGAGACTCCTGAGCGCTGTCAGGCAAGGCCTCTCCTGGCTACCCCGCGTGGCCTCCCGGGAGGGTGGGGGAGGTGCTGCTCAGGCCTGATGCTGATCTCTCCTGACAGCTGCTCCTGAGGCTAGCAGGGCAGGCCGGCGGACGGGGGAAGGGACCAGATTTAAAGGTGCAGCAGCTCTGCCCCTCGCTAGACCTGGGAGGGCAGACTGTGGTGAGCATCCGCCAAGGGCATGGTTCTTATGCATATCAGAGGTCAGGCCCTGATATTTCCACTCTCTCTCCCCTGATATTTCCACTTTTTGGTACCATGAACACCACGGGTCCTCATTCCTGCTTCCAACCCACAGGCTGCCAGGCAGACTAGCGGCACCCACCATGCAATTTCGACGCCTGACTCCTGGCTACTTCCGGGTTCTACAGGTAAGTACCCCTAACTTACGGTTTTGGGCACGGACCCCTTCCTCCCCCTATCATGGCTGGGTTGTCAGCTCCAACAGCCAGGGCATGTTGTCACGTTCCCTGCCGCCTGAGCAGCCAGGGCCTAGATGGGCACCGGAGCGAGAGGGACTGGGGTGGAATCTCCCTGGAGCAGCAATGGCGGCCAGACCTCCCTCACCCGGCTGTACTTTCTCAGCAACTTCCCTTACTAGAAGTCTCCGCTGACCCCTAGGTGGACCCTCTGTACATCTCTAGATGCAGGTAGCTGGGGAGCTGAAGGCAGAGCCCCGGAGTCCCCTGGCTGGGGTTGTGGCTACACTGCTGGCTGTCCTCGGACTGGGTGGCTCCTGCTATGCCGTCTGGAAGATGGTGGGGCAACAGCCACCGCCACCGCCACAGGCCCCATGAAGAAGGGGGAAGCTTCTCACCTGTGCACTGGGGGGTAGGTAACTCAGCTGGGACTGCAGTCTTGAGATCCCACTTCTTTTCTGCCCTCATTGGAGGCAGTGCAGTATAAACCTGATCCTACTCCCCACCCCTCCCTACTGCACCTGGGCTCTGCCTGGGGGCTCCAGCCTGGAGGCCAGGACCCCCGGGGGAAGGCAAGGATGTAGATTCCAAAGCTAGACCAAATAGGGAATGGACACCCTGAACCCTGTACACAAGAGCAGTAAAGTCATCACAGGGCAGGAGTTAGGCAGGTGACCGGAGGTTAGGGAGTCAGAAGCAAGCACTCTTTACCCAGTTCCTTTATTTGAGAGGGAGGGCACCCAGAGGAGGCCATCCACTCAACAAACCCAAGGCCAAAAAAGTTGGCACAGTCTTTCCAAGCCTGGCCCTACATCACTGTCCATGGGCAGCTCCTTTGCTTTGCATCCTCGAGCCATGTCAGGTAGACGTATCCATCTCAGGGACCTCAGTGGATATTTCTGTGGGCACTGCCAGCCGCTGAGGGGGCACATAAGAGCCCATACCCGCTGCCCTCTCAGCCTCTTCCTGAGTGTAGGGTTCCACGCTCAGCTGCTTTAACCTGGGAGAAAAAAGAGGAGTTGGGAGCTGCTCATGTGAGAGCCCTGTAAACCAGGCACCCATCCATTAATCCTATCCTTGTTGCTTCATACCTTTTCTTGTGGTCTTTGGATCGGAAGTGGGTCTTCAGGTTGGCGGAATCGATGAAGTACCTCCTGTAGGAATGAGGTGTAACAGGAGAGTGAGGGGGTGACTGATGCCTCTCAGCTACTTCTATCTTCCTGACCATATCTCATACCCTGACGTCGGGTCTGAAGGGATGGGAGGCCCGCAGACCCACGGATCCCAAGAAAGCAGACTCCGCGCGCCTCGGGCCAGGACTTACGCGCAGACCAGACAGGGATGCAGGCCACCCCCTGGCAGGTCAGGGTCGGGTTGGGCACCTGGGTCTGGCCAGGGCCGTGAGGGAACCTGGGGCCGCAGCTCGCGGTGAATCTCATCCAGATCCGGCCGCCGTCGCTTCGCCTTCATCTGGCGGGCCAGGGAGTGCGCTCGGTGCGCGCCGGTCCGGCGGGAGCGACCCATGGCTGGTGACAGCGGAACTAGAGAGCCCAGGGAAGTCCTCGTGCCGGCGCTTCCGGGCTGTTCGATGACGTCACGTGACGCCCGGGGCGGGGCAGGCTCGAGCAGACCATGTCTGATGACGTCACTCGCGCGGGCCGCGCCTTGAGCGACCTCAGGCGGCCATAAATGTCAGTGACGGTGCCCGGGGGAGGACCCAACGAAATGTCCTAACCGGTGGACGTTAGAAGGCCTTTCGGGTCGTCGCTGGGGAAGGGGGCGGGGGTGGTGCCTGCTCTTGGGGGATTCCTGTGCGTCCCGCTACCCTGCCTTCCCCGACCGGCACCACCTATCTCAGCGTTATCCTCTGGCCCCATCACTCCTTCCTGGTTCTCACTCCGCGGTGGAGGAGGGACATGCTTTAAGTCCCTTCGGGAGACGCTGAAAAATGGCTGTGATGGGAATAAATTAATATATGAATGAAACTGAATAAGTTTGTGATTCTAGTCCCCATAGGGCTTCCTGAGATACCTCCATTCCCTAACAATTCCCAGCCCTTC
The DNA here is from genome assembly GCA_004026765.1 of Micronycteris hirsuta. Lineage (NCBI taxonomy): Eukaryota > Metazoa > Chordata > Mammalia > Chiroptera > Phyllostomidae > Micronycteris > Micronycteris hirsuta. The sequence continues at coordinate 45,164 of PVJI01000899.1, forward strand.
TCACTGCTCCGCAATTATTCCCTCAGGTGTCCATCCCCATCCACCCCCAGCCAATTCCCTGAGGGAAGGGTGGGAGGGCTGTTCCTCCCCAGACATCACAGTGCTCAGGCATTGTGTCAGACTTCAGAGGCATCAGCTCCTTCCACAAGAAAAAGAGGTGCTCCTGGAAAGGCCTCCCATTTTTGCCTCCTTTCTCTGAGTCCTGGACTCCCATGTGTGGGCTAGCAGCAAAGGCAGAGAGAGAGATACAGCCTAGGCGTTGGGTGCTCGGAGTAGAGAGAGGGCCAGAGAAGCCTTTTCCCATTCACTGGGGCCTGGTGCCTTCCAGGCTGACCAGAGAAGCTCAGTAATAATTCAGGGGCTCCAGCTCTTTGGAATCTGTTGCCAGGAAACAGAGAGACAGGCACGTGCATCCCTGGGGAATCAGTTTCCAGCCCAGACAAAGCGGTGAAATGTAAGCCCAGGGAACTGCCTGGGGGCCTTGAGACCTTCCCACTGCAATTCACAGAGGCTAAGTGGGGACACAGGGCAGGGCTCTGTGGAGGGCACAACAGGTATAGCTGCAGTCACAGGGGCTCCAGTGTGGGCCCTGGGTCCATGGACTTTGGAAATGGACTTTGTGAAAGGGGGAAGATTTTTCTGGAACCATTCCAAGAGATCAAATTCAAGAACTTCTAGGCCCATGAAGGAGGCCACTGGGGAGAGAGATGTCTTCATTATTCTTGAACAATATGGGTCACAGCAAGGGCCTGAGGTGGCAGAAGCCGGCTCTGTCTCACCCCCACCCTAGACAACTTTGGATCGGTTCACTTGCTGGGCACCATGCCAGCTCGGGAGGCTGGTGCATCTTTAATGAAGTCACCAGATCCCTGGGACAGGCTCTCTGTCTCACCAAGTTTCTAAAGCCAGACTCATTGGGTGCCCACTGAGCCTCTCACTGCCTTCCTGTGCCTGGGTGCCAGACCCATTTCCCCTGCAACTATGAACCAGACCTTCTGGAAAACCTACAAATCCAAAGTGCTACAGACCCTGAGTGGGGAATCTGAGGAGGACCTGGCAGAGGAGGTGGGTACCATCCATGCTTGCAGGGTGGGGCAGGAGCAGGGGGCAGCAGGAGTGAAAGGTACAAAGAAGGGCAAGGGACAGGCTGGGGGGGCACATTTGTGTGGAAGTCATCAGTACATTCAGGGATGACAAATGGCATGGTGCAGTGTCAGAAAGCCAGGACATTCAATAAGAGAAGACTTGGGGGACACCAGAGGAGTGGTCACTATCTCCAGAGATCTCAAGGGCTGCCACAGGGAAGAGATCCTTCTAGGCCCATTGGCAGTGGCCACACAAGGTATACTCAGCTTGACACAACTTTCTAGTGGGCAGAGCTAAGCTGAGTGGGATGGCTTGCCTTGAGGGGAAGCGAGCCCCCTGGTACCGGAGGTAGGCAAAATGACACTTGTATTCTGAGGGTCACTGTCACAGCATCAGATCAGAGCCACACTTGGACCATGTTTATCCTGATGTTAAAAAACTGAAAAGGCTCTGAAACAGTCTTACATCTAGAGGCCGTGATAAGTAGCCATTGTGCAAATAGATGTGTCAGGGGCAGGGACACGTTCTGTGGTGTGTGTGTGTGTGTGTGTGTGTGTGTGTGAATTAGTGTCTGTCTAGACAGGTTGGTGTCCGGGGCTGGGCATGTGTAGAAGTATTTGTGGGTTAGTATTAGGATTGGTGTCCGTGTGGAATCCCCAGTGAAGGTGTATGTGCAGGTGTGAACCAGGTATAGGTATTTTCAGGTGTGTACGTTTGGGCAGAAGTCTGTGCCTGCATGGTTGATGGGTGTTCTGTTCATATGGGGTGTGTGTTTGTGTGTACATCTGTGCCTTGGTGTCTGTGGATGGGTGCAGAGGTTGAGTGTGCTGTGGGTGGGCCTTTGTGCAGCTGTCTGCAGTTGTGGAGATGCCCAGGCGTGAAGAGTATACTTGGGTACACGTCCTTGTATAAGTGCCTTGTATAAGTACAGCCACATATAGGTGAAGAGCTATAGCCGTGTAGAGGCATGCTCACACACAGGTGTGTCTACATCAGTGTGCGTGCCCGGTGTCCACCTGTTTTGGGCGTGTATGGATGTGTCTGTAGGTGGGCACGTATGTGTGCTCAAGGGCTTCTGAAGGGATTTTTCTATGCAGCTGATGTACGTGGCTGGTCGCTTTGTTTAGAGGAGTACCTGTATGCACTGGTGGACTAGGTGTGCATTTAGTCCTGCGGAGTTTGGGGTGCCTGGTGTATGTGTACCAGGCCAGCAGTGGGGGAGGGAGTTCCTGTTCCTTGGGGGCCTCTCTCAGGCTGAGTGGGGGTCTTGTGTCCCAGAAGGAGAACCCACCCTTAGTGGAGTCTGAGACAGCAGAACCGACCCCAGAGGCCTTGAATCCCATGTCACAGCTGGCCCGCCGGGTGAGTTCTCCCTTCTTCCCGCCCAGCCCTGAGGAACCCGGCAGAGGCTGCTGTGGAGCCCTGGGACGTGGTGCTTGGGCCCCTCGCTGACTCCCAGCTCCTCCCTCCCAGGTTCAGGGGGTCGGGGTGAAAGGTTGGCTGACAATGTCATCTCTGTTTAACAAAGAAGATGAGGACAAGCTGCTGCCACCAGAACCCTGTGCCGACCAGTATGTGTGTGTGCAGGGGGCAGGGGGGGCGGGGGGGGGCAGGGTGTCGGTTCTGAGATGGGCCCAAGGTCTCCTTCTCCATGGCCTTTACATATGGTCCTCTGAGTGTTAGGGAGGGCCAGCCCCTGCTGTATCTGTTTCTCTTAGCAGGTAAGAGGCCCAATCAGCCTATCTAGGAAATTAGGTTAGGTCTCAGGAGGAATTTACCAGCTCTTGGGACTGAGGCACTAGAAGGTATTGTGGGCTCTCTCTCCATCCATTTGGGAGAGGTCATCTCTCTTTCATCAGGGAACTGTGCAGAGAGCCTTTACGTGTTTGGAACAGAAGATGGTCCAGATCATTGGTTCCCAAATACTGGTCTAAACTCTCAGTCCTCTCGGGGAGCTTGTGACAAACACAAGTTCCCAGACTCTCCAAAGATTCTGCTCAGCAGGTGTGGGCCGAGGCCAGGGATCCGGATTTTCAGCAAGCTCTCCGATGATCTGAGGATCAGTTCAGGAACCAGGGCCTCAGTCTTCCCCCTAGTCTATCTCTGCCCCTTCCTCCAGCCCAGTCACACACACCCCTGTGACACTCTCCTATTCCTTTCTCCTCTGGGCCCCCTGACCCACCCAGAACCTATCTCCTCTCCCCAGCTTTTCAGTGGCTCTCCCTCAGACCTCAAGGCATGCCCCCTACATTGCCTTGCTACCTCCAGAGTCCCCCCTCCCTTACCCCGAACGTCTGATTTAGACCTTTCTCCTTCCCTTGGGGTCGCTCCACCCATCTTTCTCCCGTGACCCCTCATTTTCCTGGTGCCCCATTCCCTCCATCGCAGAACCTGACCGCAGCCCACCTGTCTTCCCTTGGTCCATCCTTAGCTTTCCCGACCACAGCCTCCAGAGTCTGAACACGCCTCTCTCCCGGGATCTCGCCCCTCCCAGTCCCTCGCTGCACTCGTGAATTGTTGGGCCCCGCCCCTTTCTCAGGGGTCCACCCTGACACTTGGCGCCTCTGGCTTTCCACCTCTGGCCTCCCTCAGAGTCTCTTAATCCCCAGCCCCGTTCCCGTGCCTCCGAGCCACCACCCTGCCTCCAGGTCCCAGCCTGCCCCTGGTTTCCCGGGCCCCTCCCCACCCGGGTCACTTGGCCCCATAACTGGTCCTTCGTCCCCGCCTCCTCTTCCTTGTGCTCCCCGGGACCGCTCTGCCTGCCTCTCACCCCACCTGTCTCCCGCAGCCCGCTAGCGGCGCGGCCCTCCTCGCAGGCAGCAGCGGAGGCAGCGGCGGCGGAGGCGGAGGCGGAGCCGCAGCCGCGCGGGCCGGGATTCTGGGATGCCTTTGCCAGCAGGTGGCAGCAGCAGCAGGCGGCCGCGGCGGCCGTGCTGCGCGGCGCGGAACCCACCCCAGAGCCGGACCCCGAAGCCGGGGACGAGGCCACGGAGGAGGCCGCCCAGCACGCCGAGCCGCAGGAGGCCGACACGGCCGCTGACTTCAAGTGGGGCTTCCTCACTCACAAACTAGCCGAGATGAGGTTGAAGGTTGCGCCCAAAGGTGACTAGCCAGACGGCCGAACTGGGCGCCCACTCCTCCCTTCCAACATAAAAACCCTGCCCCGACAGCCCGTGTGACCGTGTGCTTTTGTCGGGACATACTGGAAAGCTGCTTTTGGGTGAGCAACATCGGAGTGGGGTCCAGCTAGAAGAATCCTTCCCTCACAAACATCCAGGGAGAAAATGACCAGGGAAAGACCGGGTATCAGATAGATTGTTTTAGATTTAGGGTACAACCTTCCGGGAAGCTGGGGAACCCCCCAGGACAGACTCCATGGCTCTGTCCAGCCTCTTAATTTGGCAAACATTGCCTGTGACCTACTATGTGCACCGACTTTGTACTAAGATGTCACAGACTAACAAGAGAACTCAGACTATCAGTGGGTCCCACACAAGATGACAAATTGAGACTCAAAATATAGGGCTGTACTCGGGAACTCAGAGATGAGGCCAACTGGGGAATTCAGGAATTCCTTAGGGAGAGTGAACATAGGTAATCTTAGAAAGATAAGTGGAGAGAAAGGAGAAGGTAATCCAGGCAAAAGGACCGTGAACAAAGACTTTGAGGTGCAAACGTGTGAGGAAGGCAGGTAACCAACCCTGTGTGTCTTTGAGGGAAAGAAGACAGTGGCAGGATATGCGGCTCGAGTGGGCACAATCCTAGTGTGAGGGTCCCTTCCTTTATTGTCCTCAATTCTGGTTCAGCCCTTCATACGTAGTAACTGAAAGGGGTCAGCAAACTCCAGGAATGGGGACCTTTAGACACCGGTGGACCCCAGAGTTCTACAGAAGGCCCCTCCCCAGAGCCCTTTAAACATGCTATTCCCGTTCCCGGCTCTAGTTTGGGCCGACCCCAGGTCGGTGGAGGAGGCGGTCATAACAGTGGAGTAGATACTGAGTCGGCAGTGGCTTTAGCAACTGTCGTTCACTGAGCACCTCCTTCTATGTGCCGGCTCGTTGCCAAGACCTTTACAACTATTTCAAAAATGTTTTGAGCATGGGAAAGGCGCACCTACAGTCCAGAGATGTTAAGTACTCGCCCGGGGCGGGGGGCCGTCACACCGTCAGCCTGGAACCCACGCAACACACACTTGCATACCCTCCCCTCCCCCTCTTCCTCAACATCAACCTCATGGCTGGCTTAATGTTTTGACTTTATTCAGCAGGTTCTCTGAAATTCGCAGCCCAGTCTTCAGTCCCCAGATCCGGCCTCCACAGGGGCCATGAGGTCGCCCCCTCCGCCTCCTCCGCCTCCGCTGTCTGCCCTAGGAAATCATTTTGTCCCATGCCCCCATGGTTATTGGGGGAAGCCAAGATCCAGGGGGGAGGGCTTGCCGAAAGGCAACCTGCGCGTCAGTGGCAGGGCGTCCCTGCCCAAGACCGGGTCCAGCCCCACGCTTACCCCCGGACCAGCCCCGGATCCCAGACTCCCCGGGAGCCCGCTCCCGAGCGACTGCCGTCACACCTCAGACTCGCGCGGCGGGCCACGAGCGCGCTGGCAGCCGTACAACCACTGGATGACACGCGCGTTGCGCTCCACCACGGACACCGGGGGGCGCCCGTCCCGCGCGGAGCCTGCCGCCTCCGAGCCTTCACCGCCGCTGCGGCTTCCTCCTGCACGATCCGAGTGATCAGCGCCTCCATCGCTGGACGTCCAGTCGCTGGCGTCTCCGGTGCCGCGTGGCTGCGACGTTCCGGGCCGGGGGCTGGCGTCGGCGCCCCAGCTCTGCGGAGAGAAGCGCTCGGCGCCCAGCACCTCCACCAGCGCGCGTTCCAAGCCGCAGTAGTTGAAGAAGCGCTCCTTTTCCGACAGGGGCAGCGAGCACGTGGGGCACAGCGCCCGCTTTCCCACCTCTTCCGGGGCACCTTGGGGCGCCGTCCAACCCCCCGGAGCCGTAGGTCGCTCCGTTGGGCCTGGGCTGCTCGAGGTGGCATCTCGGGGGGTGCCCAGGAAGAGGCGCCGCACCAGCCCCTGACCCTTGGCATTCTCTTTGTTCACGGAAGCCTTACAGTCCCGCTTCTGGCGGTAGAAGATGAGGGAGTCCGGCCTTGGCAGCCGCCTGCCGCTCCCCCGGCGGGCGGGCCCGGGCGTCCTGGGTGATGCAGGGGCCCCCAGCTCATTGCAGGGGTGCGGCGTGAGTGGTCCAGGACCCCCGCGCAGGGCTGGCTCCTGGCGTCGCGCTATCACCTGGTGCGTCTTGACATACTTGGCTTTATCAGCCTCCAGCCTCTCCACCGCGCTGGGGGTCCGTGCTCTGGATGGGGTGGAGGGAGAGGCCAGGAGCATCTTAGCAGAACTGGGCAGGACAGTGCCCCATAAGCCGCTGGAGGTAGGCAGCTAGTTGAGTTGCTGAGAGCAATTGGCTGGGGCTCCCTGGGCCTGCAGGGAAAGAGAAATGGTCAGGGGGAGAGTAGATATCCCTGCTCCTCTTCTGGAGGCATTCCTGGGAATAGGATCGGCCAGCCACCCCTCCCCCATCCAAATCAGCCGCTGCCGTGCCCAGGGGCCAGAGGTTCAGGCTACTCCTTAGCCACATTCCTCGGAGACATTGGTCAGGGGCTCCCTGGCCACCCATAAACACATGCCCCTTTGAGCGTTGCCCCATCTGTTCACAGGGCCATGCCAAGCAAGCATCAACAAGCGACACTTGGAAAAGGAAATGGGGCTGGTCCCGGCCCAATTCCCGAAAGTGGCCTCAACCGGAAAAAATACCTCTTCCCAACCCAGCAACTTGGAGTCCAAGACAAGGAAGCTTCCCAAGCAGAGGCCGGCTCCAGCAGGGCCCACCTTCCCCACCCCCAAGCACCGGAAGTCAGGGATATAACCACAGGGTAGGCCTCCAGTAATTGCAGCCAACGGCCCTGCCCAGGTCCAGCAGGGTCATTGGGAAGGGGAAGGCAGTGGTCACCAGTTCTGTCAGCCAGCTACCTGCTCTGTGCCCCCATCAAGAGAATTCCAGAATGTCTAACTGTAAACATCACCTTATCTACCTCTGCATTGCCATTTCACAGAAGATGACCCTGGCCCAGAGAGGAGGGGGCTTGCTCGGTGCTTACGGAGAGTTAGGGCCCCAGACTAGAACCCAGGTCTCTTGCCTTTCAGTCCAGAACTGGTTCGGATTGGATCTCACACTTGCCTGTCAGAACATCCCTTTTTGCTTTCTTGTATTCCCGCTGCTATCTCAGCAAGCAAGTTCTGTTAGAGATGGGCCTCTTGCCTCACTAAAAATTTTCCTTCCACTAACTCCAAAATCTGCACTCCCAGAAATCTGCCCTCAAGGTCGCTGCCCTCTTCTCATCCCGAGACCCCGTGACCCTTCTCCTCCACCTCCCTTCTGCAGCGGAAGGGGGCCAGGAGGGCTTGTAAATCAAAAGCTGACAGTTTCCTTGGCAGTAACAGAAGGGGCCACCCACATGGCTCAGCACACCCCACCCCGCCCCTGCCCTTTCACTCCCCCACTCCTCCATTCAGCCGAGAGAGTCAGTTGGTTCTGGGTGCTCAGGAGACCTCAAGTCTGGAGGCAACAAAGGAATAGAACTTGTCAGGGATGGGGGTGGGGAGCCCCGGTGAGGGGCCAAGGGGCAGAAACCCTGCCAACGCCACCTCCCAGCACAACCTGTTGAGATTTGTGCGTACATGTGTGCACACACACACTCATTCACACACACCCAGCTAGAGTCTAGTAAGTCAGCCCATAGGTAACTGGGAACCCAGACACCGAGGAGAGCCTGACAGTGCCCTCCCTCCTGGCTCCCAAGGGCTATACCAGGCAATTGGTCAGTTTCCAAGGTCCCGGGAGGGCACTGTGCTTATCTGACCTCATGGACACCCTCACATCCCCTTGTCACCTCCTCCTCTTCCCAGTCCCAAGTGCAGAGGCTATAAAAAGTCTCTAAACACAGGGACCAAAATAGTCTGCCATCCACTGTCCCTTCCCTGCCTTCTGGGCTGGCCTTGATGCCCGACCACAGATGTTCCACCCTAGATGCCTGGCAGACATCCCTGTGCCCTCCATTCCATCACCCACTTTCTCCCAGTCCTGTGCTTAGTGGTCCAAACCTTGCTCAAGGCTTCTGCTCTAGATGAGGGCTGGGGGACTGTGCTCATTGGCTGGGAGTCAGCCTCTCTGCCTTTGGGTCCCTGGGTGCCCTCCCACCCCAGCGCTGGGCTCTAGATACACTCACCTCTGTGTGGGGAGGCTGAATGCAAGGAACCCGGGGCAGGGCCAGACTGAGGGCTGGAGGGACAGCAGGGACTAGAAGTAACTTTGGTGGCAGCCAAACCTCACTCTCCACAGGAAAAGCTGAGAGAGCCTCCACCCCCCCAGATTAACCCTCGCCTTCCTGACCCAGAGCCTGGCCTGTTAACTCCTTCCTGATCAGTCTTGGTGTTGGAGAGGACTTATGGACCAGGTCCAGCTCCTTTACTTTATAGATGGTCACACAGGCCCCAACAGGTTAAGTGATTTGCACGGAGGCACAGTGAGCTTGGGGCACGGCTAGGACCCCAAACAAGGTCTCCTGATTCCCAGGCTTCCTTCAGAGTCTTGGGGTGAGACATGCTATTCACACGGGGTTGCCCCCTCTGCTGTGCCTTGGCAAACCCTCTTGGTTGGAATGGGAAGACAAAGCAGGGTTCTAACTGATCGGGCCTTTTCCCCATGTAGCAGGCTTAGACCTGCCCCTGGTCTGGGTGTGTGGGTGCAAGCCTGCTCTCCATAGGGGTGAGGCCAGGAATCTGCAGCCTAAGGGTGGGGGCAGTGGTGCTGCAGATGCTCAGGGTGAGCCTGTCCCTGCAAGTCTTGGCTTGAAGGTCACCTGGAAGCCCATTGGAGGTGTTTTTTTCCCAAAGCCCACTGATGGCAAAGGGGATTGGCTGGGAAGAGGATAATGAAGGGATGATTCTGGGGCCAAGCCTGAGTCCTTTGGCCTCCTTCCTCCTCTGCCCCATCTTGGGGACTTCTAGAGCCAGCACAGTTTCTTATCTGGCACCTCATGTCTCAAGAGGGGTCCTGTCCCTACAGGTAACAGGAGGCTCCTCCCCTCTCCCCAACAAATAAACTCTGCGATGCCCAGAGCTCAAAGACCAGTGTCCCGCCAAGGGGTCCCCGCCCTCCTCTAGCTGGCCACTTTCCACAAATCCCTTTTCCTCCCTTCTAGCACTTTTTAAGTTACAAAGCACATTCACACCTGTGCTCTCTGATATCCTCTGTCCTTCCCAAGGACCCTAGACAGGGGGCCCAGCCAGGTAAGGAAACTGGATCAGATACGGGAGAGGCTTGCCCAAGCCCAACCCTAAATCCATTCTTTCTGCTGTGTCCTCCGCCTGTCAAGTAAGGTCCTGAGTCCATCTCCTGCAAGAGGGTTTTATGACCTATTTGGGGTTATTATTATTTTGTCTTTGACAGTTCCATAGTGTGTTGTTACAACACTTTACCGAATGCTTTCACGTGCATTATCACAATTCCTCCCGGGACAGTCTTTGGGGCAGGTTTTATTGTTCTTCCCATTTGACAGCAGGAGAGGCTGAGGCTCAGAGAGGCGAAGTGGCTGATGTCAGCTCACACGATTAGGAATCACAGCTAACTTGCACTGAGAGATTTCTACATGTGAGGTTCTGAGTATCTTACACCGATGCTTAACACATTCAGTCCTCAAAACAACCGAACGAAATGGGCACTTCCATTCTCCTAATTTTATAGATGAAGGTGGGGGTGTGGGCCAGTAGCCCTGAGATCTGGTCGTGATGGGGTTAAGCGTGGAGGCTGGGCAGGGCCCAGCTGGGATGCTGTCAATGGCAGGAAACCTGGCCTGTGAAGGAGGGGGAGGATGGGGCTGTTGTGTCTGACTCCTGATACAACCCCCACCCCTTAAAGGAGCATCCAGGTTGGCCCCTTTCTCGGCTTTTTTCTAGGGGCCAAAGACAGATGCTGGGCTACAGAAAGGAGATTCAGGAGGAAATGCAGGTGCTATGGGGTGGGGGGAGGCAGCCTCGGGTCTGAGGAGGTGATTGAAAGTGACCCCGCCTCCCTGCCAGAGCCTTTGTCAGAGCAGGGCAGACACTGAATCTACCCTGAGAGTCTCCAGTCCGAGGGGGGAGACACGGCTCTGCCCTCAGGAGCCTAAGGGGGAAGGTGGTGAAGGAACCTTGCTCTCAGGAGGTCCCACTCAGAGGGGTGACAGAACCCTGTCCAGGATGCCAGTGGACGCAGACCCTCTACCATACTGGTAGAGCAGGCTCATGGAGGAGAGGTCAAATTGGATTGGCTTCCTGGGTGAGAGAGCCCTGAAAGGGTCAGTGGGAGATGGGGGATGATGGGGTGGAGCTGCAGCTGCCCGCCCTGCCTGTAACTTGGCCACACTCTCTGTGAACTGGATCATATGTCTTTCTGGGCATGGGTCCCCAGGGAGAGATCCTTAAAGTGGTTCCTTCCGGCCCTAGAGCCAGGACCTTGGGCAAAGGGGGGAGGCCAAATCCCAGAGAAGTTTCCTTCCTATTTCCAAGCTCATTCCCAAATTGCCCTGAGGATCAATGGGAAGGGTCTGAGTCAGAACTGGCTCCTTCCAGGAGAGGGTGGTGGGACAACGGGGAAGCAGCTCTGGTCCGTGTTGGGAATAATGAGACGACTCAGGGAGGGCCTGAGGTCTAGCCTCGGACCCCAGACCCACATTGTCACAGAGGAGAAACATGTCAACTCCCTCACCATCCAGCTGCCCTTGCCATAGCCATCCACACCTCTGCCCACCTTTGATTCTAATCCTGGCCAACCATTCACTGGCTGTGTGGCCTTGAGCAAGAACGTAACCTCTCTGAATTCCCTTTTGTGTAAAGTGAAAATGATAAGACACAGTTCTTTTTTTAAAAGATTTTATTTACTTTTTAGAGAGAAGGGAAGGGAGGGAAAAAGAGAGGGAGAGAAACATCAATGTGCGAGAGATACATGGATGGGTTGCCTCTCACATGCCCCAGATGGGGTCCTGGCCTCCAGCCCGGGCGTGTGCCCTGAACAAGCAACCTTTCAGTTTGCAGGCTGGCGCCCAACCACGGAGCCACACCAGCCAGGGCGAGACCCAGTTCCTGCGTGGCACAAAGAAGTGATGGTGAGAAGAGAAAGCACCTGGTGTCTCAAGGTGCTCAAAACATTAGGTGAATCTGCCTCTTCGCTCTAACCCTCCACCAACACCTTCCTGACAGCTCTGCCCTAAATCTTTTTTTTTTCCCCCTATTCCCACAGTCTCACTCTCAGCTGCTGTCAACAAATCATTCTGAACGCTGCTCTGTGCCATGCGGTCAGCAGATGGGTCAGCAGACAAGGGTTTTGCTCCCAGGGAGCTCAGCCTGCTTGGAGGTGGAGGTGGGGGTGGGGCAGAGGTGTGAAGGACTGATCACACAGTGAGAGTAGTGCTGCTGTGACAGAGATGAACAAAGCAGAGGACATGGTGGGGTGGTATTTGTTCTGTCCGTTGAGGTCGGAAGCTTTCAAAGAGGAGAGGGTACCTGGGCCTGGAAGGGATTCCTGACGGGGTGGGGTAGGAGATGGGGTTTGGGAGGTTGGAGTGCATAGAGCGGGGGAATTGTGGAGGGGATGGTGAGAGCTAGTGTGGGCAAAAGGCTTGGAAAGGGACTGCAGCTCAGGAGGGCTTAGAGAGAAGACCGGGTGCAGAGAAGGGAGGGGTCTTGTGAGGAGACGGATTCAGTGAGGTCATGGGGACCCCGAGAAGAGGCAGGCTTAGAATGAGAGGAGGGGGCTCAAAGGGGGCCTGGGATGCAGAGAGAGGGAAGGGTGGGGCCCTGGGCTTCTGCAGTGCCCCGGCACCACAGGAGGAGCCCGGTCCTGGGCCATGTGTAAGTCCCCAGAGGGATTAGAACAGCCATCCTCTCATTCAGGGCTTTCCGTTTCGGAAAGAATTTCTGCCACAACAATAGTCTGGCTCCCGCCCGCCCTCTGAGGCAGTGACCTCTGGGCAGAGCCAGGTGCCCAGCACCCACTGTCCAGTAGTCACTGGGGGGAGGGGCAGAGGTGGCGGGAGAGAGGAGGGGACAGTGGAATGGTGGGGATGGATACATTAAGCGTTTTTCCCCCTAAGCACCTAATGAACAGGGAATAAAATAGATAGGATCTGTGCTCTCTTTGAGCTAACAAAGCCAGCCACACCTACTGTTTGCTGTATGCTTGGTACTACGCTAAGTGCTTTCCACTCAGTACCTCACTGACTTCTGACAAAGCCCGAAGTGAACTGGGGGAGGAGACAGGCAGAGAGAGGTGATGTGACTCTCCGAGGGTCGCACAGCTTGCAGATGGAAGAGCTGGGACTCCAGGGCCGACTCAGCCCCTGGGGAGCCCTCTGCCTTGGTTGTTCGCAGGCGGAGCTGCAGCAAGTCCACTCTCGCTGCCCCCGGCCTCCCTGCTTTGCTTGCTCTGTTGGCTGGGCATGGGGGACAGAAGCAAGGATTGGAATGAGGGCAGCCCAATGCTACTCCAGTCCTTGTCACCTACATCTCTGTCACCACATCTTCCTCATCTCCGTCATCTCCACTTTCCACCACCATCTGCATCAACGTGCCTCCAGATTCAGTACAAGGAACAAAAAACAACCAATCTAGACTTAGTTAAATAGGGGAAAACATGGAAAGGAAACAGGGATGTCTCATGAAATGCAGGGCAAGACATCTGTCCTCCTATCTTGACAAATACAACTTCATAATGACGTGTTGAAAAATGTTCAGCCCTGGTCGGGTAGTCAGCTGGTTAGAGCATCGTCCTGATAGGCCAAGGTTGTGGTTCAGTCCCTGGTCAGGGCACATACAAGAATCAACCAATGAACGCATAAATAAGTGGAACAACAAATCGATGTTTTTAATTTTCTCTCTCTCTTCCTCTCTCTCTAAAATCAATTTTCAAAGGTTAGATTTTTTTTTACACAGAGAAAGTCATCAAAATATTAGAGATGATTCAATTTAATTATTATTAAGCATGTATGGGTGTTTTGTTAAAGGGCCAGCAATGTTGAATGAGTAAGAAAATAAAGATGTGATTAACTTATACATAATTCCATCTTTAGTTCATAAAACCTACTTTTCTTGCCTTGATTTCAGCAAAATTACTAATTATGTTGCTATAATTAGATAACCTGTCATCAGCCTTTTTTTGTTTTTTTTTTTGTTTGTTTGTTTTTGCTTTGCTGAGGTAGTAGCAACTAGAATTGAAAATAAAATTCCTGCCCTGGCTGGGCAGCCAAGTGGGTTAGAGTGTCATTCCCCTGTGCCAAGGTTGTGGTTTTCTTCCCCTGTCAGGACCCGTACAAGAATCAACCAGTCAGTCCTGGCTGGTGTGGCTCAGTTGGCTGGGCTTTTCCGTGCAAACCAAAAGGTCTCTGGTTTGATTCCCTGTCAAGGCACACGCCTGGGTTGCAGGTTCGGTCCCCAGCTGGGGCATGGGCAAGAGGCAACCGATCAATGCTTCTCTCTCACATGGATGTTTCTCTTCCTCTCTTTCTCCTTCCCTTCCTTCTTCTATAGAATCAATAAAAAGAAAAGAATCAACCAATGAATACATATATAAGTGAAACACCAAATCGAGGTTTCTCTCTTCCTCTCTCTAAAAACCAATAAATAACATAAAGAAAAAATTCTTAAAGCAATATTTACATTTAGAGATGAACTATGTTATATAACATGTTCAACCATTTAAGTGGTTATGTATAATAAATTACCATGAACACGGAAAATATTACAATACATTTTAACGGCATCATGGACGTCCCTACTTCTTATGTCACAATTTTCACCATCTCCTAAAGCAGTTGGCACCGTGCTTCTTGCATGTCATGCCTAGTCTTCATTTACAATTTAAAAGTCAAATATACTGTCCATCACAGGCGTACTGCGAACACACACCGTGCTGCGCACTGGAGCACAGTGAAGCAAGAAAACGGACGCTCCACGCTCGATGGGAAACAGTTTCTCGCACATGAATCCGTGGCGTTCATGCTCTCCGAGAGGAAGGATGTGACAAGTTAATTAATTTGTCGCTTCTCTTATTGAAGTGCTCTCCCCACTGAGTCTTCCCTGCACTCCACACAGTGGCTGTCTGCAGTGTCGGCAGCAGAGCAAACTTCGGGGCATGGAGCAGTCTTTTATGTGGAGGACACCGGGCAAGAGATGCAGAGAAGCGTTTGCGTGGCTGGGGCCAAGAGCAGGGGGTGAAGGGCACAACTTACACAGGGTCCTGAGGGGCAGGTGCCCACGTGTATCTTCAATAAATGACTTGCGGTGTTTTTTGTATCAGGGTTCCTTTAAAGGCAAGGGTCCTTCTAGTAAATTCTAAGGGTGGACTAAGCTATGGCCATAGAAGTGTTGCGTCACACTGAACCTACCCAACTGCGGGGACTTTTCTAGGTGAGGAGGGCAGTTCCCACAGAATGTGGAGGTTGGGGGCCGGGCAATGGTGGCATTATAACCGCCGTTCCTATCATCATTACAGCATTATAACCAGCACCTTAATCCTACCCCTGCATTATAACTGTCACCTTCTTCGGTCATTGTCAGCTTCCTCATCACTCCACACTGAGCACCTGCAGTTTTACCATTCGACGGTGACTCATTTTCTTCTGGCAGTCTTACCCTGACCGTGGCCACCTTTCTCCCGCTCTCAGCCCTTGTGCTCCCAGAGTGGGCTAACTGACTCAGGGTGGGGACCTTGACCTAGACCCGGGTCAAAAGCCTATTACACTTCTCTGGCCCCACTCCTTCGTTTAAAAATTGACATATAACTGGAATCATAACCAATGAGACTTGTGACCGCTGAGAAAAAGCTTTTCCTCGTCGTCCTCGCTGTGAGAGAATCTGGGGAGACAGCCCTGAGAGGACAGCCTGTCCCCAGGACTGGGTCAACCAAGAGCGAAGACAGTGAAAGCCAACCTCTTTGAGGGGAGCCCCTGCACCTAGTCCTGTCTGAAGCAAGCCTGTGTGTGGTCCTCACAGTTGGGTAAATACATTTCCTTTCGGCTTAACCGTGTTGGGTTGGGTTTTCAGGCACATCAGAAGGAAACGCACTGTTTTCTCCAAAACTTCATCGTAGTGCCTATAGCGTGGAACATGTGCAGCCTCGGTTTGCTCGCCATTCTAATCCATCTCCACACTAATCTCTCAGGTATGCTGACCGGGTATCTCCAGGTTTGTTATAAAGCTGACCTGGAAGAGCAGTAGAAGTTAGCATGGAGTCAGGAGACCAAAGTTCTGGTCCTGACTTTACTAGGAACTCACTCTTGGTCTGGAGCAAGTCACTGATTAGACGGGTGATTCCCAGATGCTACTCCTTGGGCAGATTCCAGCTGGCTACATAAAATCTACCCGGGGGGCTTGTTACCAAGACAGACGTCAGGATTCCACCCTATGAGAACCTGATTTAGTATATCTGGGGTGGAGTCAAGGAGAAAACAAAACCCTAGATCATACTGATTTTATTAATGAGTGCCCTTACTACAGATTCCAGATTGAACGTGTTACCTCTTGCAGCCAGAAGTAGCTCTAATGGTTTGTTCATTCAGTTGACTAAAACTAGTACTCAGCATGACCTGTATATTGCTGATGAGGTTGAGGTGCCAGCCTTTCCTTGGTTAATCTGTCTGACGCCTAAGAATATAGGCATGCCGGAGAAGATTTATCGTGTGAAATTGCATGTACTCCATGATCCTACCGAGTACATTCCCCATGAGGGCTCCGAGGGTAGTGCTTCACCTAAGCACTTGTGAAAGCAGCATCAGTATCTTTGAAAGCTTTTATGGTGGGTGTCCTCTGTAGCAGGGGTATATTGGAAGAGGCACTACTGAGATGGGCTCCCCGATATCCCTGGGAGTGACAGAGTCTTAGGGGAGCAGGGGCCAAGTGGCAGAGTTGAACTGACCTGCCAGAGTCAAGGCGGGGAATGTGCAGTAGGATGAAGTGATCATCAAAATGTTTTGACTTGCAGGGATTTTTTTTTTTTTAAGATTTTATTGATTTATTTTTAGAGAGAGGGGGAAGGGAGGGAGAGAGGGAGAGAAACATCAATGTATGGTTGCCTCTCACACGCCCCCTACTGGGGACCTGGCCTGCAACCCAGGCATGTGCCCTGACTGGGAATCAAACTGGTGACCCTTTGGTTCACAGCCCGGTGCTCAATCCACTGAGGCACAACAACCAGGGTAACATTTGCAGGGTTATTTGATCAGAGCGTCTCTAAGAATGAAACAGATTAGCCACTTATTAAATGTTACTGAGGCATATCACAGAAAAAGCCCCATGTCTTATGGTGAGAAGCCTAACTTGAATTGTCACAGTGGAGCGTCTCAGCCCTTTGAGCTAATTTCCAGATCTAAGCCAGTGCACAGACCTGAAACTCTGACTGAACAGGAGGCCAGGTCCCTTAGAGGAGAGCCCTGCAGCACTGCCATCACTATAGACAGTAAGTCTTCTCCAAGGAAGGGAGAGGAGAAAGTGCAGACGTGTTGGGAATTTTTAGACATCGAGTTTGAATTGATGCTAATATGTGGGAACCCAAGATTCAACATGTCCAAAATGAAACTAATGTTTTTTTTTATCTCCCGTCCCTCCGAATCTTGTCCATCACTGCTTTCCTCATCTCAGTTGATCCTTCAGCTCAGCATCTTTCCAATTGCTCAGGCCAAAAGCCTGGAGTAATCTTGGACGTCTCTCCTTCTTTCACATTCCTCATCTAATCTGTCAGCAACATCCTCTGGCTCTAGCTTCAGAATACATCCAGACTGGCCTGCTCGCCCTCTCAGAGCACACCCGCCTTTGCCCTTCTCTCTCCTGAGCTCCACGGGCCCTTCTTCGGCCTCCGTACCTTGTTTCCTGAGCCTATGCAACCCAGCTGGCTCACTTCTACCACCTCTGTAACTTTCTAAACAAACTTTCTGTTACAATTTGGGGGGGGGGGGAAGAATACATCCAGATTTAGATCACTCTATCCCACTCCACTCCTACCACGCTGGTCCAGACCACCATCTCTGATCTGGATTACAACTTCAGCCCCAGGAACGATTCAGCCTCTCCAGTTAATCTTCTGAGATCCCATTCAGAGATCCCAAGGCCACCTGAAGAGGGAGTTTCTTCGCAGCTCCTCCAACACATCTCTTTCTACTCGATTTGAAATTCAGACACCCTTTCTCACTTCCTCCCTTTAACATTTGTTCTATACACAAGTATTAAGTGCCCACTAGTTCCAGAGCCTTCATAATTTTTGAATGACTTCAGGAGAGAGATAAGAATAAATCTTTGGGCCATAAAGGGCCAAGACCCTGAGTCGTGTGCTCCCTCTGGCCTCCTGAGGTTCCAGCTGTAGTCAGAGAGGCCATCCTTGCTAACCCTAGGGATCTCAAAGAGATTGGTCATCAGGAGGTTGGAGCCTAGGCCAGCTCTTGTTTAGTGACACACTGGGGATGTGTGGTCAATCACTTACCCTTCAGACTGCCACCCAATAAGACTGGAAGACTAGGTTGACTTGGCACTGTGAGGCACAAGCAACAGTGATAATTTTGTTTCCCAAATTACCACACCCTGTCCTATCGTGTCTACAGGAAGCACGTCTGTGGAACTGAGGGGAGGCAGAGATTCAGATTGGGGAGTGGTTTACCCAAGGACAGCCAGAAAGCGCCAGTCTGATTGTGCTTGAGCAAGGTGTTCCAGGTCCATCCTCCAGAGGGCAGGCTTTACCCTTCAAGAAGCCTTCTTGATTCACTTTTGCCTGCCGGATGTCTTTCCCAGTTCCAGTACCCAAGGGTCCACACCTCAGCTCTGCTCTTCTACCTGGTGACCACTCCGCTGGTTATTTACCTTAATACCTGGTGCTTGGTAATACCAATTAACCTGTAAGAGCAGCAATCTCTTTCATTTCTATTTTTTCCTGCAGTTTATGAAATATCTTCGCATTATTTTCATTTGGTTTGCAAAGGAACTTGGACAAATAATTTATTATTATGGCCATTTTTTAGAAGAGGTAACTGAGGCTCACAAAGGTGAAGTTGCTCCACCAAGTTCACCGAGGAAGTTCTGCTGCTGCTGCTGCTATCGCAGACATTTACCAAGCACTTGCTATGTGCCGAGAAAGATGTTAAGGTTAATTTGTTTAATGCTACAGTAATTAAAGCAGTGAAGTATTGACATAGGGATAGACATATAGATGACTGAACTTACAGAGCTTCTTAATTGGAAAGTTCAAAGCTCCCATGTCCCCACTGAATTTTTGTTTATTTGCTCTATCAATTACTAGGAGAGGTGTATTAAAATATCCCACAATGGGGTGGCAGATTTGTCCATTTCTCTCTAGCATTTTGAAGCTGTGTTACTTGATGCATACCAATTTAGACATGTTCTCTCTCTGGTGAATTGACCTTATCATTATATCGTGACCTTCTTTAGTGTTACTTTTTGCTTAAACATAATTTCATCCTTTTTCCTCCCTAGTGTTTCTTTTTCCAAACTTTGTCAATCTGTGCTTTTATGTTTTAGATCTGTCTTTTGTGAACAAAACATCGCTGGATTTTATTCTTTTGTTTGTTCTGACATCCTTTGTCTTTGAACTGAGATCAGTAGAGTTTTTATTCCTGTCATCCTATAATGGCATTTTTCATCATGCTTTCCCACCCTCTGTTTTGAAAACTTTTTTAATTTACCAATTTTTGAGAGCGAGAGAGAGAGAGAGAAACACTGATTTGTTGTTCCACTTATTTGTGCATTCATTGGTTGATCCTTGCATGTGCCCTGACTGGGGATGGAACCCACAGCCTTGGCACATTGGCAGGAAGCTCCAACCGACTGAGCTACCTGGCCAGGGCTAACATGTTTTTTGATGATTTCTCCCCCAAGAAACATGTGTATTGCTACAAATCCAATAAAATTTCAGGGGGTTCAAGATTCTCTGAGGTCCATTCATGGGTCACGTGTTAAGAACCCATGAATGTTATAGTGCTGGCTGGCGGAACAAAAAGACACACACATTGTTTAGCTTTTGTTTTGTTTTCTAAAGATTTTACTTATTTTTAGAGAGAGGGGAAGGGAGGGAGAAAGAGTGGGAGAGAAATATCTACTGTATCCCACATGCCCCCAACTGGGGATCTGGCCTGCTACCCAGGCATGTGCCCTGACTGGGAATCGAGTCTGCAACCTTTTGGCTCACAGGCCAGTACTCAATCCACTGAGCCACACCAGCCAGGGCAATTTTTTAGCTTTTATTTCAAGTTCATGTTTTTCTGCCTCTCTTAAAGACCACTCATAATCTGATCTCACTGTATACATCTCACCTTTTTTTCCTGACACACATTCTCAGCAATAGTCCATCTAGGTGTCTCTGGGATCTCTCCTCAATTCTTTACTTGCCTCCATTTGTGTGATGTAGAGGGATCACTAAGATCATAGGCCAAGATAGCCTGGGTTTAGATCCTGAACTAGCTGTGGACCTGGGCAGGTTATCTACCCTCTGTGTGCCTCTGTTTCTTTACCTGTAAAACGGCGAAGAACAGTACCTACCTGGCACGGTTCTGGAGGATATGAGTCAGTGCATTTGAAGCACTTAAAGCAATGCCTGGCTCATAGTAAGTGCTTGAGACAGTTGTGAATACTGTTTGCTCCTGTATAGCTTGTCATGATTAGTTTCCTATATCTCATCTGTAAGCTGGGAGAGGGTTCTCGTAAATAAAATAGTTCTAAAAAGTCTCTAACAAAGTATCTGGCACACAGTAGGGCTCATTTTCTTGAGAGGCAATTTTCCTTTTGCTGTTTCAAGGGGGAAATAGAGCTATCCGTACTGGAAGTCTATGGCTTCATTCGTCCCAGTGGAGAAACAAATGCTTTGCTTTTCAATCTCAAGGGCAATGAAATGGCTCAAAAAGTTGAAATATGGGGAAATGAGCAACCCCATCACTTCAACAAGGGTGGTCTTCTGAGACTGAAGGAAATGGACAGGTGGCTGGTTCTGTGAGAACTAAGCTCAAGCAACGACTCCTGGGAGCGAGACTTCCGATAAGATGGAATGTGACTAAGGTCCCAATGTTTGAACAGGGCCTGAAGAGAACTCCATGAACAGGAAATGCTGGACCATTTGGACTTGGTCAGTAAGCATGTCAGTGGACAGACTGAAGCCCTTTCCCAAGTCTTATCCTGGAGAAATTCCTTGTAATCTTGGCTGTTTGGGAATAAAGAAATATGTCATTTCATATATCTTGGTGTCTTAGATCAATTTGTTTTTAAATGCTGACTTTAGGACATTGCTTTTTTAGAGAGAGAATAAGTGAAAGAAACATTGATGTGGGGGAGAAACATTGATTGGTTGCCTCCTGTATGTGCCTGGACTGAGGATCACATATGCCCAGACCATAGATCAAACCTGCAACCCAGGTATGTGCCCCGAATGGGAATCAAATATGCAACCTTTCAGTTATTGGATGATGTTCCAACCAACTGAGTCACATGGGTCAGGGCTTAGAGCAAATTTTTTTTTCCAGCTCATTCTGCTTTATTCTTTCTTTCTTTAAAAAAAAAATATATGGTACTGATCACGCTATTACAGTTGCTCCAATTTTTCCCCCTTTCCCCCCTTCTGCCCAGTACCCGCTTCTCTCCAGTAATCCTCCACCTTAGTTCATGTCCACAGGTCATACATATAAGTTCTTTGGCTTCTTCATTTCCTGACATCCCTCTTTCTGTTTTGTACCTACCATTTATGCTACTTATTCCCTATACCTTCCTCTCATTTTCCCCCTTCCTCCTCCCAGCTGTTAACCCTCCAAATGATCTCCATATCTATCATTCTGTTCCTGTTCCTCTTGTTTGCTTAGTTTGGTTTTTTAGATTCAGCTCCTGATAGTTGTGAATTTGTCACCCTTTTAATGTTCATAGATTTGATCTTCTTTTTCTTAAGTAAGTCCCTTTAACATTTCATGTAATAATGGTTTGGTGTTGATGAACTCCTTTAGCTATACCTTGTCTGGGAAGCACTTTATCTACCCTTCCATTCTAAATAATAGCTTTGCTGGATAGAGTAATCTAGGTTGTAAGTCTCTGTTTTTCGTCACTTTCAATACTTCTTTCCAGCCCCTTCTTGCCTGCAAGGTTTCTTTTGAGAAATCAGCTGATAGTCTTATGGGAACTCCTTTGTAGGTAACTGTCTCCTTTTCTCTTGCTTCTTTTAGGATTCTCTCTTTATATTTCATCTGGGCTAATGTAATTATGATGTGCCTTGGTTTGTTCCTTCTTGGGTCCAACTTCTTTGGGACTCTCTGAGCTTCCTGAACTTCCTGAAAGTCTATTTCCTTTGCCAGATTGGGGAAGTTCCTCATTATTTTTTCAAATAAGTTTTCCATTTCTTGCTCTTCCTCTTCTCCTTCTGGCACCCCTATGATTCGATGTTGGAATGTTTAAAGATGTCCTGGAGGTTCCTAAGCCTCTCCTCATTTTTTTGAATTCTTATTTCTTCAATTCTATTCTGGTTGAATGTTTCTTTCTTCCTTCCTTCTGCTCCAAACCGTTGATTTGAGTCCCAGCTTCCTTCTCATCACTATTGGTTCCCTGTACATTTTCCTTTACTTCACTTTTCATAGCTTTCATTTTTTCCTCTAATTTGTGACCATATTCAACCAATGTTGTGAGCATCCTGATTACCAGTGCATCTGATAGGTTGGCTATTTCTTCATTTCTTAGTTGTATTTTTTTTCTGGAGCTTTGATCTGTTCTTTCATTTAGGCCATATTTCTTTGTCTCGGCGTGCTTGTTATGTAGTAAGGGCTGGAACCTTAGGTGTTCTCCAGGGCAGATCAACCCACATGGCTGCTTTGTGGAGCTGTATGTGGGGGAGGGGTCCGAGAGGGACAGTGCTGCTTGCTCTGCTCTCTGCTGGTTTTCAGTCACTTCCCCCACTACCCACAAGCAAATTGGGCCCTTCTGGTGCTGAGTCCTGGGTGGGTGGGCTTATGTACGTTCTAGGACCCTGTGGGTCTCTCCAACGCACTCTCCTGTGAGGCTGTGAGTTTCTCCCACTGCTGCCTCAACCCCTACAGGTGTTTTCAGTCAGAGGCTTTGAGGCTTCATTTCCCCACGCTGGAGCCCTGGGTTGCGCAGTCTGTCTTGCTCCCCAGTTGTTCCTCCCAGTTTATCCACACGCAAATGTGGGACTGCCGGGGCCACCAGCCGCCGTCTCACCCACCCTGGTCCTCCAACCACCACCTTGCCGTGAGTCCTCTCCACCTGACTGCCCATCTCTACCCCTGCTACTGGATGAATGTTTCTTCTTTAACTCCTTGGTTGTTGGACTTCCATACAGTTTGATTTTCTGTCAGTGCTGGTTGTTTTTTGTTTTTAAATTTGATGTTGTCTTTCTTTTGGTTGTGCAAAGAGGCACGGTGTCTGCTTTTCTCTTGCTGCTTTTAAGATTCTCTCTTTACCTTTAACCTTTGGAATTTTAATTATGATGTGTCTTGGTATGGTTCTCTTTGAGTCCAACTTGTTTGGGACTCTCTGTGCTTCCTGTACTTGTATGTCTATTTCCTTCACCAAATTAGGGTAATTTTCTTTTATTATTTTTTCAAATAAGTTTTCTTTTTTTTTTAAAGGAAAAAAAAATTTTTTTAAAGATTTTATCCTGTTTTTATTTTCAGAGAGAGGAGAAGGGAGGGAGAAAGAGCAATGTATGGTTGCCTCTCACATGGCCCTCAGTGGGGACCCGGCCCGCAACCCAGGCATGTGCCCCGACTGGGAATTGAACTGGGACCCTCTGGTTCCCAGCCTGCGCTCAATCCACTGAGCTACACCAGCTGGGGCTTCAATTAAGTTTTCAATTTCTTTCTCTTTCTCTTCTCCTTCTGGCACTCCTATAATTTGAATGTTCATACATTTAAAGTTGTCTTAGAGGTTCCTAAGCCTATCCTCATTTTTTAAAATTCGTTTTTTCTTCCTGCTCTTCTGATTGAATGCTTTTTCCTTCCCTGTGTTCTAAATCATTGATTTGATTCTCAGCTTCATCCTCTCCACTGTTGGTTCCCTATAGATTTTTCTTTATTTCACTTAGTGTAGCCTTCATTTTTTCCCTTATGTTTTTGCCATATTCTGTGAGTTCTTTGAGCACCCTCATCACCAGTGTTTTGAACTCTGCATCTGATAGGTTGGTTATCTCCATTTCATTCAGTTCTTTTTCTGGGGATGTGTTCTGTTCTTTCATTTGGGCCATATTTCTTTGTTTCCTCAATTTGACGGCTTCCCTGTGTTTGTTTCTGTGAATTAGGTAGAGCTGCTTTGACTCTCTGTAAAAGGCATCCATCTGGATGAATGTGGCTTCTTTAAATCCTTGATTGTCGGACTTCCATACAGCTTGATTTTCTGATGGTTCTGGTTGTTATTTGAAAAATAGTTGTAATTCTCTCTGTGGTTGCACAAGGAGGTGAAACATGTCTACCTATGGCTCTGTCTTGACCAGAAGTCTAGAGCAAATTTTTAATGATACATTATGTGTTTTGGTTTCTCAACTAAGTGCAGGGGCTGTGTGACATTCCTTTGTGACTCTTGCAGTCCTTTCATTAGTAATTTTCCACAATGGGTAGAATAATTGAATTTTAGAGCTGGAAGGACTCTTGGAAATTGTACCTAGTTAGTGCTGACAGTGATTAATTATATGAAGACCAAAGACATCACTCTATTGAAGTACTATGTCCTTGAAAGAAATCCTGAAGTCAGAAGTTTCTCCTCTCCCCAGAGGGAGGGTGGCCTGGGGCGGGATGGTTGTGTACTGTGACAGGGTGTCACATGGATGGTATGTGTGAGCCGAGTGTGTGAGTGGATGCTTGGGGGGGTGATTGTGCGTGGGGTGTGCAAGACAAGTCTGTGCCCCCTGTGCTCCTCCCCCTGCCTACGCATTGATCTTATTTTATTGGGTTGTGACCCCAGCCCCGCTGGGCTGACTGGAAATGAAAAGAAGTTTCTCTTCTAAGGTCTGGGCCTAAGATAAACATGTAATTTAACCCCAAAGAATTATTTTGTTCTCCCCAGCTCATTGTAGCCCACATGTACTGACATTTCTTTGGGAAAGACTATAAGAACCAAGTGTCTTCTTCCATTTGCTGGTACTGATAGGATCAGAGGGGTTGAGGGCTCACCAGATCCCTCATTAGCTTCAGGAAATCCTGTTAAATTGGAAGACCCAGGGCCAAGTAAAATCTCTGGAGCAGACTGGTTAGTTTGAATCAGCTGGAGGACCAGAGCTCCTGCAGACACAGATAGTTATGTTTTGACCTGTAGACCTAGATAAGAATGGGTACCACCCAGTTGACAACTAGTCAACTCCAGCCTTTCTTTGGCTAGTCTGTGACTTAGCTTTCCAATTCCTTTGGTGATCATTCTTTTCCTTTCAACATCCACCCCACTTCCCCTGTTTTCATGCAGTGGTTTTTATGTGACTAGAATAGTGGTTCTTATAATAGTGGAAATAGTGGTTCAAAGATCTTTTGGAACTTTTCAAGAATCCGTGAAGTTAAGAACTCTCTCCATGGAAAAATGCATATTTGCTTATGATTCTGGTTGGTCCACTGATAATCCTGAATTCCTTTGTTGAATTCTGGCTGAGGAAGCCCTGCTCTGGAGTAAAATACCTGGTAGCTCAGTTGGTTGGAGCACTGCCCTGATACACTAGGGTTGTGGGTTTGATCTCCCCAGTCAGGACACACGCAAGAATCAACCAATGATTGAATAAGTAAGTGGAACAGCAAACTGATGTTGCTTTCATTCACTCTCTCTCTTTAAAAAAAATTCTTTACAGGTTTGGACATTTCTCACGTTGATATGTGTATTATCTCTGACCCTTACAACCCCCCCAAAATGTTAATATTATCTCCATTTTACAGATAGAGGAACTGAGGCTCAGAATGAAGTGACTTGCCCGATGCCACACATTAATTATGTAGGTGTCTGCAAAAGATAGTATTCAACATGAGATCTGCTACACCGAAGCATGTACTTCCCCTACAAAGCCATGGTGCCTTTGGCAATAGCAAATTGCCTAACTTCTGTTCGGGATAAGCTAAGCCTGAAATACTGGGGCTGAACAGGAAATGAAAGTGTGAAGTCAAACAAAAGCCCGGGTATCTCTTAAAAAAAAAAAATAACCACCACCTTCTAACCAATGAAAAATCATTGTAAAAGGGAAAGTACTGCCTTTAAAAGACGCACTTTGCCCTCGAGAGGTGTGGTGGGTAGGCTTCTCCAGTAGGAGTTATTATCTAACCACAAACCAACTGTCTATCATTACCCTGCACTTCAGCAGACATCTGTGATTGGTCGACAGAGAGCAACATTTGAATTTAAAGAAAGGACCAAAATAACTAAGGGCCATTACTTCAGTGAGAAAGACAGAGCTTCGCTGTTAGAGAAAACTCTGACTGGGGACAGCGATTAGGCACTAAAACCCTGTGTTAAGGTAAAACCACTACCTCACTAACTGGTGTTATTACTAAAAATTCCTCATCAAGAAATCAGCTCATATTTTAAGTAAAACCTACTGAAAAGATATGCAAAAGCATGTGAAGGCACTTTGTAAACTACAAAGGGTTACAAAAAGGTTAGTAAATACAAATATCTATAGTTTAAGATTTTATTTAAAAAATTAATCTTTAAATAGAAAGCAAAAGTTACCTGCCTACAAAGGAAAAGGTGGCAGAGTCAGAAGCAGCCATAATTACCGATGCCTACTTCTCTACTCATGACTAGCTCACGTGTAAAGTTAATGTTTTCTGTCTCCCATTTTCCCTGTGCTTTTCCCTTGGACCATCAAGTGTGCTGTATCCTCAGTACTTTGTTTATTCTTGAGAAAGCACACAGAATAAAACCTACAAAGCAAAGCAAAAAGTGGGCCAGAAGATTTTGTGGAAAAGAAACCATAGTCTCAAGTTCCAGGTTGAAAAGCTGCATCTTTTTTACTTCATTCTGAGTCTGGAGTGCATCCTCAGCTTAATGAGATAGAAAGATAAAAAAAACTCAGGCAATACAAGTTCTTCTGACAAATACTCAAAGACAGTATGCACTAAAATTTAGACAACTTAAAATGCTGAAAGGAACTCCTATAATTCAATTCTATTTTCCTCAGGAATAGCTTCTATTACAGAAAGTTTAATTTCATAGATAATGCTGAAAATGACACTGTTTCAAATTTTATATCCTCTATTATATTCATGAGGTAAAGCACTATAGGACTATTCAGAGAGCCACCAAAGCAGTAATGTAGAATTCTCAGGGTTTTCTTTTTTTGTTGTTGTTGAAACTCACTTTATTTAAAAAAAAGTCATGAACAATAAATTACAATCATTTCCCCCCTTTTATAAATTCTTCATAAAATATATTCGACGATTTTAAAAGAAAATTTCAAAAGTTGCTTTCATTTTTGAAGTGCTGATGACGTATTTTTTGACCATTTTGTCATGCTGGTGAATTATTTTGTAGCTGCTACAATAGTTTGATAAACATTTTACAATTAAAAACACCAACAAAGAGGAAAAAACAGACCAGCAGATAAAACAATTCAGTGTGCTATTTATCTGACACTTAACACTTACTTTATCATAATGACAAAGTATCCCTTAGCACCAAAAAATCTACAGGAACCCCATCTTTCTAAGTGACGACTAGTGCAAAGTAACATTCTAGGAACTAACTGTACAACCCCATATTTCAACTGGCCACAGCTGCCTATAAGCTTATTTGAAATATTTGGTCTTTTTTCAATTAAGACAAATTTCATAAAACACTATAAACCATGGCAAGAGATTCTATGAAGAACAATTGTTTATTGAGTACCTATTATGGGCAAGGCACTATACAAATTCTTGCTCTCATTTTTCCTCTAGCAAATATCCAGGAATTTTCAAGTATCACTAACCATCTTATATTTTTCACTCCTGGCTGGAAAAGACCTGTGGCTATAAACTCTTTTTAAATTGTCATTTTATCAACTGATCTTAGTGCTGAGCACACAGTAGGTACTTAATAAATACCTCCTGACTGAAAACAAGTAAAGACAAAGAATTTACTATCATTTTGCTTGGTATCATAGTCTATTTTAGAATGCAAGAACTTCCAGAAGAAACTTCCTGATCACCTCACACCCTTACCACCAATGAAAGAATTCCGCTTCACTGGTAAAATCTCTCAAAATAAATTATAATCATTAACTTTTAAATAAAGCAGGACCAAAAACTATGTACTTAGGAAACCATGGCTCCAAGCACATAGATATTTGAAGAGCAGAAGTGCTGGAATGCTACCACCTGAATCATGAACCTCTGTCATGTTATTGAGAGACACTGTAATGATGCTTTTTATTTCCAATAACTCGATCCCCTTGGCCAGATCTGTGTCCCACTAATTTGGTGACCCAGAGGGTCAGTTATCATGAGGTGCCAGTTTTCCACCTCTTGTTATCTTGAAAGTGATACTAAAATGATTTCTTTTGTTTTTATTTCAAAAGGCTTTATTTCAATAAAGCCTTTTAGCCCAAGTTTTGAACCTCTGGATCAAGTAACACATAGTTCAGAAATTTTATGTACTCTAATTTCTTTGTGTTTTTTCACCTCCTATAGTCCCCTGAACAAATTTTAAATAAGGAAAAATTTATGATAGCAATATTCCAAAAGTTGTGGAGTTCAAAAGGAACATCTGAAGAGACTATGCAAACTATCAATGATTTCAATATTCTAATCTTTTAAAATGCTTTTGACCAAAGATTCTAGTGCTTTAACAAAGATTAACCTAGATATATGGTCTTAAGTTCTCTCTAACCTTACAGGCTAATGTTCTGTTTTAGGAAAACCTTCTTTCCTTAGATATTAACTACCTGCATTTACAGAAAAACAAACGGGAGACAACCATGGAGGGTAAAAATCAAACTGACTTCCAGAAGAATAATGGTCTACTGGTTTTGACACAGACCATACCAAGTGATTGTATAAAATCTCTAAATTTTCTACTTGAAAGATATAGTTGATACGACAATATATTATCCACTTGCCAAACTATAAAGGTATCACCTCCAACATTAGCAAAAGGTGATTAACATTTAATACATCACTACCATTACCGTCGAATCAGACAAGAGGAGACAGCATTAGCGCCAAAATGAAAGGAATTCCAGTGATGAAACAAGAGACCCTGTTAGGGCAGGTAATGTGAGGACAGAGCTCATTTGGTTTCTTCAATTTTATGCTGAGGCTCAGACATAAAGTCTTGAAATAAAAAATTAATATATCAAGTACTGTAGTACATATACATAGCAATGTCTTCAGAAACAGAAAAATCCTGTATTCAGATTGCAGATGCTCAAGTGCAGACATGTCCCAGTGCAGTGGTTCAATTGGTTAATTGAATGCTTGGTTACCTAAAGAAGGTAAGACTGAATCATCACTATCCTTGCCAACCTGCTACCACACGGCTGTGTGGCTAATTCTATTCCTGCAGCTATAGGGCACTGGAGAGTTCAAACATACTTCAGCAGCTCTGGATCACTTAATTTCATTTAGGTTTAATTAGATTATTTTAGGCCCTCCAAAATGATCCCTTAAAAAAATTGTATATTACAAAAATAAAAAACTTAGTATGATTTCATTTGAGGGAGGGACAGGGTAGGATGATGGAGGAAGGTTCTTTTATTTCTCATCACTGATTTCACCAGCAAATCTCAAAAAACCCAAACCTACATCAAATAATTTAAACAGAAGTGGCATTTTCTTCATATGGAATGCAAAATGCACACATTCACATACTTACATATACATAAATATATACATATATGTTTCCTTTACAAAGCTTCAAAGGTTGCATTACCAGCATGCAAACCTCTTCTTCCATGGAAATTCCTAATACTGATAAGGAATGTCTAAAATATTTAGAGACATATTTCCAGAAAACTGGGCTCTCTTTTCTTCTTGACTTTTAGAGAATTTTCCTGCCAAACTTCTACCAATGATCACTAAAAAAAATTTACACCCACATTGGTAATACATTTAAAACATACTAACAAAATGGCCAGCTTGGACTTAAGAAAAATGAGGAAAAAAACACCCCACAATAAAATCTAACCCCTTAGAAGGTGGAGTTCATCTTTTTATATTCTTTTTCAGCCACATTATGTTGCATCACTGTTAAAAACAGAAGCAGCATATCATCCAATATATCTGCCAATAACATATGTGTCACGTTTCCCAGCTGCTATCTTTAAACGCAATTTGTACTAATCTGAGTTCTAGTTCAAAAGCATCTGGACGATCCTGAGGATTTGCAGCCAGCATTTCCTTAATCAGTTGTTTCATTCGCCCGTTCATAGACTTTTTCTTCACAGGAATGAGAAGTTCCATTTTGGGATTTTCCAGAAGTGCCTCCCCAACAGGCACAATCTCAGTTCCTTGTTTCACATAACTCCCCAAGAGTTCCTTCTTTGTCTCTGTGTCTATAAAAGTGATCCTTTCCAGCATTGCCCAGATGATAATCCCCAGAGCAAAGATGTCAGCTTTTGCTGTGTAATGTCCCTCCCACACTTCAGGAGCCATGTAGAAATCTGTTCCGCAGGCTGTGGAAAGGAAACACTTGTTTACACTGACAGGTTCTTCTGGGTTCTGTCCAGAGGCTGAACACACTTTGCTTAGACCAAAATCAGCCACTTTCAGTGTGGGTTCCAAGTCATTGGTATCCAACCTGCTTTGAGAAATCAAGATGTTATCAGGTTTAAGATCTCGGTGGATGATCTGGTTTTTATGCAAGAATGCCAGGGCACTGCTCAGCTGAAGCATGAAGCTGGTGTTAGTTTTGCGATTGGGTTTCCTGGACAACAGATACTCATTCATATCTCCTCCGTCACAAAAATCCATCACAAACCACAAGTAATAGGCGCTTCTGGGATCAAAGGCAATTTCTCCTTTTAATGAAGTCTCTACAAGCTATAAGGAGGAAAAAAAAGACAGAATACAATCATTTGCACAGTTTATGCAATTCAGCTACTGTATTTTGCTGTGTATAATGCACACTCATGGTTTTGGCTGAAACTTTCAAGAAAAATTTTTTTTTCATTTTAATTTTTTAATTCAATTATTTATTTATTTATCATTAGTTACTTATTTTTTGTATTACAAAGGAATTTTAGCATTTATTTTTGAACATATACATACTGTTATTGCTTTCTAAAGTTACACTTTAACACATAAGCATAAGTAAAAGAATTAAAAACATGTATATAGATACGGAACTAGTACTACCCATGTATAATGCGCTTCCCTATTTTTCCCTCAAAAATTTGGGCTAAAAAGTACGCATCATAAAGGGCAAAATACAGTATATAAAAAAAGTAGCTAGTTAAGTTAGTCTCCAATTTTACATGGATATTCCATACATATTTTATTTGGTCAGTGTTTTCATATGTTCATTTTATTTTAAACTTCAGTACTTCCCTAATGAATACATACCAAATCTGTAAGTCAAGAGGTAAAAACTTACTTAAAAATAGCTTTATTCTGAAAAGTGTCTAATTGGCTGTACATTTTCTGCATGTGTCAATGGAGTTGAACTCTACTCATTTAGCTAATAGCTTCATGAAAAGATGCATGTTTCAGTAGCTAGACATTGGGAGATTGCCAGCTGGGATATAAACATCAATTAGGAAATTCCATTAAATGAAACTGACTAAAATATTTTACTTACTCATTACACATACACTATCAACATCATCTGAGAAATCAAGAGAAAAAATAATCAAGGAACAACTAGTTATTATAGAAACAAAGTGCTCCTGTAGTCACTGATGAAAGGAGCCTGACATTACTTCATACACTTCTATAGGCATAATGCCAAATATGTTGGCTATCTCTACTACTGGATAGCTTCTAAAATCAATTTGTAACAGTCATATTTGCATTTCGATATGAAAATTCAAATCTGAGTTTGTATATTTCTGAGACAAGATGAAATCTAGAACAAATCAGTTTTGTTATTATCTAACTATAGATCTATTACTTGAAATTCAAGAATACTAATTATTTCACTGAACATGAACTACCATTCTAAAGTACAGGCAGCATTTAATGCTTTGAAAGCATGTGTCCTATGGTGTCCTCTTCAGACCCATGGGTTTCACAGAAACTTAGCAGGGAAGCCAAAGAGTTTCCATAGTCTCTTCAGATGTTCCTTTTGAACTTCCACAACTTTTAGAATTTTATTTTTTTATATATTTTTCTTTTCATCCTCACCCGAGGACATGCCCATTGATCTCAGAGAGAGGGGAAGGGAGTCGGAGAGAGAGGGAGAAAGAGAAACGTCAATGTGAGAGAGAAATGTTCATCAGCTGCCTGAACCTGAGACCTTTTGGTTTACGGGACTACATTCCAACAAACTGAGCCACACAGGCCATGGCTAGAAATAACAATTTTAATAGAGCTACATAGCACTGAATACTTCCTATGTGCCAAATATTGTATCTGCGTCACCTCTAATTTTGACAATTCCCATGGAATGTAGAAATTATTATTCCTATTTTACATACAAAGATACAGATGCTGGAAAAAGTTAGGTTATTTATTCAAGGTAGTATACCTAGCAAAAAGTGCCACAAGTCAAACAGAGACCTATCAAGCTTTAAAAAAGGGAAGATATTACTAAAAAAAAAGGTGCTTTTGATTAAAAAAAAAAATCACTGAATCAAGTCTCAAAGTACTAACATTTTAAAGCCTTGAAAGGCCAGCTAATGCCTAGTTACTATAAAGATTGCTTGATCTGGACTCAAGAATACTATTAGCACTAAGTCATATATTTACATGTCTTTTGGAAAAAGATTATGCATCTTGATCTCCAAAATTCAATGCAAAGTTCAGTAAGGTTTTATACACTTTTTAGAGGAAATGTCATGGTAAAAATGTTTCTGATTTCTTTTATGAGTGCAACTTATAGCACTTCCATTTTTATTTTTTAAAGATTTTATTTTTAGAAAGAGGGGGAGGGAGGAAGAAAGAGAGGAAAATATTGATGTGTGAGAGCTACATGGATCAGTTGCCTCTTGCAAGCCCCCAACTGGGGACCTGACCTGTCACCCAGGCACGTGCCCTGACTGGGAATTGAACCAGCGACCTTCTGGTTCACAGGTGGGCACTCAATCCACTGAGCCACACCAGCCAGGGCTAAAATAAGCACTTTTAGAAAAACAGAAGCAAATAGTTGGGTTTTTCACTCAGTCTTAAGAGAGAAAACTTCAGGGCATAGCATGTTAAACTGCAATATAAATTAGATTTTCAAGATTGATATTTGTTCACCATAAAATGAAATTTGGAAGTTTCTAATTACACAAATATTGTGTTTGTTTTCTTGTTGTCTCTAGTCTATAAACCTTTTTCAAAATTATTACTTTTAATCTTCAACCGAGGGTATATCCATTGATTCCAGACAAGAATGGAGATAGAGACAGAGAAACATACACTGATTGCCTACTGAATGTGCTTGACAGGGGACTGAACCCGCAACCTACACATGTGCCCTGACCAGGAATTAAACCAGTGACCCTTTGATCTATGGGACAACACTCCAACTGAGCCAAACCAGCCAGAGCAAGCCTTTGTTGCTTTAAAAACAGACGTTTGTATCCTGATGGTAAATTCTGAATTTAGACACACTCATGGAAAATAGTTTCCTTTTCCAGGAATGACTGGACTTAAGAAATTTTGCTCTGGCCTTTACCTAGCTATGTCTTAATTACCTTTTCTCTTTAACTAGTATAGAGCTAGTGGAGATTTTAATCTATGGCAGAAGCCAACCTAAAAAACAAAACAGCCTGGCTGGTGTAGCTCAGTGGATTGAGAGCAGGCTGGGAACCAAGTGGTTCAATCCCGGTTCAATTCCCAGTTGGAGCACATGCCTGGGTTGCAGGTTGGGTCCCCAGTGAGGGCCATGTGAGAGGCAACCACACATTGCTGTTTCTCTCCCTCTCTTTCTCCTTCCCCTCTCTCTAAAAATAAATAAATAAAATCTTTTAAAAAACAAAACAAACCCCTAACCTTTTCTGTTTTCCTATGTTAATGCTTTTCCCAGCCCTACAAAATAGTACCTTGGAGGCCAAAGAGTAATTTGGCGGTTAAGAGAGCATAAGTGCTTTGCTGACAGGAAGTCCTATGTTCAGCTCCCAAGTCTGATACCTGTTAGCTATGGGACTCTGGATAAATTC
The DNA here is from genome assembly GCA_004026765.1 of Micronycteris hirsuta. NCBI lineage: Eukaryota > Metazoa > Chordata > Mammalia > Chiroptera > Phyllostomidae > Micronycteris > Micronycteris hirsuta. Next base: position 78,576 of record PVJI01000899.1, read on the forward strand.
ATTATGTATTCTAAGCCTCAGTTTCTTCATTCATAATGTAGATAATAGCACTTTCCTCATAGTATTGTTCTGAGCAACTCCTTTAAAGCACTTAGCACAGAGCATGTAACTAAGTAGGAACTCAAGTGTTAGCTTTATCATTGCTAGTAACATTCAGGTGTTAAGCCACGTACTTCATGAATATTAAGTGGAACTGAATGGTTAAGGAACCATATAACCTTGTAAAACAGCAGAGGCTTATGTTCAAACCAGTGCCCAATTGTCTATGGGTACTGCTATTGGTTGTGGAGTTTTTCCTTTTCTTCTGTCTTCGGTTTAAAAAAAAACTGATTTCAAATTAAGTCAACTTATTAGACTCTAGTCTTGATCACTCCTCTAGCTCCTGTGTTGCCCTATTCCTATGCAAATTGGCCAGTGTCATGGCATAACAGGTGACTTATGTTATTTTTAGATATTTGCATCACAGGTTTAAATAAAACCGTGTTTTAAAGCAAACATCTACTCAATTGTTGGCAGACCCCTATCTATTCCTAACTATATAAAGACCTGCATTTATTTATTTATCTAAGATTTTATTTATTTATTTTTAGAGAGAGAAGGGAGGGAGAAAGAGCAATGTATGGTTGCCTCTCACATGACCCTCACTGGGGACCTGACCCGCAACCCAGGCATGTGCCCTGACTGGGAATCGAACCGGGACCTTTTGGTTCCCGGCCTGCACTCAATCCACTGGGCTACACGGGCTAAACACCTGCGTTGAAAAGTAGTTCATCTGACTCTTTCATTCCTCTTCTTGCTCACCAATGCTATGTTCAAATCATTTATATTTCCCATTCAACCACACATACCTGTAAATAAAGGGAAGAATTAGAGCCGTGGGACATCTTTTGCACCATTCCATCTTTTTGCAGGATGCATTCCTCCAAGTGAATCACATTTGGATGTTGGCTTTTGATACTGCTTAGTGCCCAGAACTCGCGCAGGGCTAGTTCAACGTTCTCAGGAGCGTGGCATCGAATTTTCTTCACTGCCACCCGTGCAGAGGTCTTTCTGATGACTGCTTCATACACAACACCGTAACTACCTCGGCCTACCTCCCGTATTAGATCGTACTTTGGCTGGCTACTCACCATCTTCAAGGTCAAGGTTTCTGGAAAAATAAACAAAGTGCTCTAATGAAATTAAGCGCGCATACTGGCTTACATTTCTTAAGCATGATTTAGTTATCATTGACCTCACTTTACTTTGTTTCAAAGGTATCTGCTATACCTTGGGCAAATCTTAGTATTTTAATAGTAAAGCAGCTAACATTTATGTAGTACTTCCCATGTATCAGGAACGAAGCACTTTATAATATCAAGTAGGGCAAAAGTAGGTTTACAGTTGTGAGTACACAAAAGTTTTTTCCTGTATTACTTATTAATTATTGTATTATTTTTCCATACTGTAAACCTACTTTTGCCCCACCCTATATTCCAGGTATCAGCCCTTTGTCAGATATACTATTAATCCACTTTATCTTCATAATAATGTTATGAAGTAGATACTATTAAGTCATTTTATAGATAAGAAAATTAAAGCATGGGGAGTTTAAGCAACATGCCCAAGGTCACCCAGGACCTGAGATCTGAAACCAGACCACCTGGCTCTGACACCTGCAATTTTAACCACTATACTATATTGCTTCGTACCCAAACTGCTTCAATATATCGCTGTTAAAAGACAAACCAAAAAATTCATCATTCTTATTGATCATGAAAAATGAAGTTCCAACTTCTCTTTAAAGCCGACACACACATAAAAAGGTCATGAAACAGCAAAGATAAAAACAAAAAGCAAAAACCCGACAGAATTAGAAATACAAACACCGGGTTTATGTTTAGGGACTGAAAGTGAACCAGATCACATACAGAACTGAAAATGTGTAGTTTTTATTATTTGAAAGCAAAAAGTCAAAATACATATGTTTCTACTTTAATTTTGTTACTTCCTTCTTTCTTGCAAACTAAATGAAAATAAATGTGGAGAACAACGTTCCTTTAAAAATAAAGGAAGCTACTTCAAATATGATTACCTTTCTGTAGTGGAACAGTAGTTATTTAGGTCTACTTCATTTCTGCCAACAAACACTGTCCTACAAATCAAGGGGCTCTCTTTGTTTGGGGGAACAAAAAGCTACTGACCCTTGAGCCTGAGAAATTCGGAACAGCTACTTTTAAGTCCAAGTATCGATTTAATAAGGAAAACAAAAGCGCCTGAGGTTGCTTCTTAGTCCCACTTCCTCTGCTTGGACACCCACCCTGCGAATTCCTAGTGCATTTCCTAGTGTCTGGTTTCCTGGCCCCGAATCCTGCGTCCCGACTACACAGTAGACTTTCTTTTCTGCTCTCCGTGGGTCTCCAATTATTGTCCATCTCAAAGTGGCTGTGTCTCTGAAGCTGTCCCATACGGGGGAGGGAGGGTGTTTGTGAAATCCTGGCGATCCGGATCAAAACACAGCACGGCGATGCATCCTGTGCGAGCCTCCGCGAGCGGGGCCGGCGGGCCGCACACCTGCGGGCCGCACACCTGCGGGTGCCCCGGAAGGGCCAGTCCTGGGCAGAGGTGCAGCCGGGCGCAGCGGCGCAGGGCCCAGCTCATTGGCCGAGTGTCAGACCCACCCCCTCCTCAGCTGAGTCCTGGCGGAACCCGGAGGGGATCCTCCCGAGGCCCTGCGCCCGCAGGGGCCAGTCCTGCGGCTGCCCCCACCTGCCGGGGCTGGAGGCCGAGGCCAGGGGCATAAGAGGCCGCCGCAGACGGGGCCGGTGGCCTGAGGTGTGCCAGTCGGAGGCCTGAGGAGAGCGAGGCCTTCTCCAGGTTGACTCCGCTGACAGGTCTGTGACAGGCCCCCCGGAGAGGGGGGCACACGCAGGACCCTCGGCTGTGCAGCAGGGCCTCTCTGCCAGGCTGGAGGGCCGGATTTACCTCAGGGTAGCCACTGCCGCTTCTCCCGCTCACGGGCTCTGCAGGCCGCCATTATCGGGCAGCTCGCGCCTCCGTCGCGGCGGCCTCCAGTCAGAGGCCGGCGCGCGCCCCCGCGGTGCGCGGACACACACCCTTGCGCCTCGCGGCCCCGCCCCCCTCCGGCTTTCCGTAGCGCGAACCGGGACGCCGCGCGCCGTCCCTATCGGGCGCGCGCCCCAGGCTCCCCTGGCCACCTCCCCTTTCCCCTGGCTTTCAAGAGCGGGGAGTCGTGGAAGGTGTGCGCGCGTCGGCACGCACCACTCCAGTCCCTCCACGCAGGGGAGGCCAGGCCCGGGAGCGAGGAGGCCACTGCACGCTCGGGACTATGTTGCGCTCCAGCCGCAGCAGGCGCGCACGGCCCGCGGCCCCGGGGCTGGCCCTCAGCAGCACATGGGGCTGGGTGGTGTGCTCGGTCAGCGTGGCCGCCCCCCCACCCCCCACCGACCTACCGGTCGGCGGCCAGGTGTGCGAGAGTCGCTGGGGTGGGACGCCTGGTGCATCTTCTTCGGCGTGCACCTGGGGTGCGTGCGGGATGCAGGGCGCTTTGGCGGGCACGCAGGGAGGCGCGGCGGGAGCTGGGAGGCCTGGCGTCCGCCCCGCCGGGAGGGAGGCTGCACCTTTGTCAGTTACTGAGCCATGTTTGCGGGCGGTGCAGTTGCCGAGGCGGTGGTGGCGCGGGGCTGGGTGCGATCATCTGGGAAGACGCTGTCCCCTGCCCCACCGGCGCGGTGGTATCTCCCTTAAAGAAGCCGGCGCCTCATTGTTCCTGGGCCGAGGCCGCCCTGCCCGGCGCGAGGAGGAAGGGGCTGTGGCGCCTGCACCTGAGTGTAGCGGCTCGCGGACATCCGGCTCCGCGGCCACATCCGAGGGCTCTTGGAGAGTCGGCATCCAGCTGGCGCGCGGCGAAAGGCTGGGGTCTGAGCCCGCCGGGGCCCGGATTGACAGCGGACACTGCCACTCTCTCGGGGCCCTACGGTCAGCCCCAGTCTCCCTGCCACACGGCAGCCGTCAGTCAGATCCCAGCGCTCATTCTCCTAAGCCAGCTCGGGACTGTCAGTTACTCAGAGACCATGACCCCTCGGTCATTCAGTTAGTTACACAGATCAGTAAGCATCCGCCAGAGACGTCCATTCCGTCTTATTCTGCACCTACTATTTGTCAATAAGGTGGTGGTTCCTCCTCCCATTGCTGTATAAAGCGAAATGCAGAGAATCCGTCCCTGCCTTCAAGGATCAACCAATTATCTGTTTTATTTTCTGTCCTCCCTTTATTGACCTTCCCACTAGAATTTGAAACTGGGTTAGGTCTTTAAATTATCTCACCTAATCATAACCAAACCACACAAGGGCAGGCTTTATTGTTTAACCCTATTTTTACAAGTGAGGAAACAGACTTATTTGACCTAAAGATGTCTTTTGCGGGGCGGGCTGTTTCGCCCCCCAAAACTGCTCTGTAATCGGTTCCAGACTTTTGTCCTGAGAGCCACGTACCAGCCTTCGTCTCTCTACTGGGACTACCGAGGTCAGCCAAGGCTGGGTTTCTGCTGTTGAAAGTGGAGGGAAAATATGGAAGGCTCTGTGCACACAGCTAGCTACCTGTGTGGACGATTGATGAGAATCAGAGGAGGGGTACCCCTTTGGGCCAGAGGAGGCTTTTCCTTTGTTTGCCTCACTCATTAAATGTAGGAGTCCCTTCTTTCAAGCTGGCTGCAGAACTGAGGCTTGCAATCCACCACCCCAGTCCCAAAGATAGATTGGCTGAAGCTAAAGTCTGTGAGATGGATTCAGGACTTGTGGAGCCTGAAACAAGCAATTCCAGGTTTCCTCTTTAGGAAAAAGATTACAAAATGGCTCTGTAAACACATTGCTGTGGTATTGGAAAGGTTTCCTAAGTGAGGCACTCTGAAGCTTAAGCTTCATTTCCTTCAGGGTAAATCTACCCCTGCTTATTACATTATATCATCATTTGTTTGCCCGTAGGTCTCCTACTGGAGTGAGAGTTCCTGGAACTCTTGAGACAGGAACCTTGTCTGTGATTCATCTCTGCAGCCTTTTCTATCTGATATGGTACCAAAATATACCTGAGGATGCATTCTCGGGTGTAATAATGCATCATTAGTGGGAAGGCAAAATGATTAACTCTAGTTAAGGAAATTGGGCAATACTTTTGTCCTGAGTGCCATGTACCAGTCTTCATCTGTCTACTGGGACTACTGAGGTCAGCCAAGGCTTGGTTTCTGCTGGTGAAAGTAGAGGGGAAATATGGAAGGCTCTGTGCACACAGCTAGCTACCTGTGTGGACGATTGGTGAGAATCAGGGAAGGGGTATCACTTTTCGCTCTCTCACCCAGTAAGAAATTCTGGGTTAGATCCTTAACTTCTAGGAATCTATCCTAGTGATATATTGGCAAAGATACAAAAAGCTGTATCACAAGACTATTCGCCATGGCATTATTTCTATAGAAAAAGATGGCAAACTGCTCACAGGTCAATAACTGGCTGAATAAATGACAGTACATAGAACAGAGTGCTGTGTGGCTCTTGCAACGTGCCGTGTTCCTACCGAGCTCTGGTACATTACTGTTTTGATAAGGGCCTCGTCTTTCTACCAGCTTATTACTTGAAATGGTAATACAGTCTGTCCGTTTGCTATTCTCTTTCAGGACTGTGATATATATTCCTAGTGGTCTGGTTTTTAAAAATAAGGTTTAATTTCTCCTAATAAAAAATAAAAAGATACATAGAAGGTTTCTTATCACTAATAAATGTACTAATATGAAGTTATGTCCATATATATGAAGTGAAATAAAGTACATAAGAGTGTTTATAGGATTTCTTCTGCGTACATAATCAGGATATGTAAATATACATTAATTGCTTCTACTTAAAAGTTAAACAATGGAAGAATAAACCCCAATCTTTAAAACAATTTTTTCAATTATAGTTTACACTCACTATTATTTTGTATTAGTTTCAGGTGTACAGCATAGTGATTAGACAACCATATACTTCACAAAGTGTTCCCCCTGATATTTCCAGTACCCAACTGGCACCGTACATGTTTATTACAGTATTATTGACTATATTCCCATGCTGTACTTTACATCCCCATGACTTTTGTAACTACGAATCCGTACTTCTCAACCCCTTCACCTTTTTCACCCAGTCCCTCTCCCTTCAGTCATCAGTCTGTTTTTTTATGTCAGTCTGTTTCTGTTCTGTTTGTTTATATTGTTCTTTAGATTCCACATATCAATGAAATCAGACGGTATTTGTCTTCCTCTGACTGACTGACTTAGCATAATACCCTCTAAGTCCATCCATGCTGTTGCAAATCCTAAGATTTTGTTCTTTTTTAAGGCCAAGTAATGTTACATTGGGTATATGTACCAGAGCATTTTAAAAAGCAACCCCAAGTCTAAAAATGGCTTACTGGCCCTGGCTGGTGTTGCTCAGTGGATTGAGCACGGGCCTGTGAACCAAAGGGTCGCTGGTTCGATTCCCAGTCAGGGCACGTGCCTGGGTTGCAGGCTGGGTCCCCAGTAGGGGATGCATGGGGGGCAACCACACATTGATGTTTCTCTCCCTCTCTTTCTCCCTTCCCTTCTCTCTAAAAAATAAATAAATAGAATCTTAAAAAAGAATAAAAAAATAAAAATGGTTTACCATATGGGTTGGAGCAGGTGGGGATGAAAATGAGACTTCTGTGAATGTACATTGTTTTATAGTTCCTATTTTAGAATTTTGTAAATATTTTGCATATTTGTATGACAAAGTTTAATAGAAAATAAAATATTCCATAAAAATTCATGGAAAAATGAGTCATTTTTATATCATATTGGCATAACTACACAGAGAAAACAATTTCAAGTGGCTTTATAAGTATTTTGACTGTACCTCCCTAATGGGATATAGACAACTAGGACTGCATAGAAATATTAAATTGCATTTATTAGTTTTATTGTTAATAGTAATATTAGCATTCCTATTTTGTAACTGATAGGTATATTTTAGGATAAAACATAATTATGTTAATGGCATTAGGAATATTTTCAATGTATCAGAGTTACAAGTATTAAAGACATTTGTAATTTTCGATCTGAGTAAGCAGAATGAAGTATGCATTTTTCTCAAAATGTATTTTTCTGTTTTAAAAAAATTAATAGATTTTTAGAAAAGGAGAAGAGAGAAAAACATCAATTTGTTGTTCCCCTTACTGATGCATTCATTGGTTGATTCTTGTACGTGCCTCGACTGGGGATCAAATCCAAAACACTAGTATCGGGATGATGTTCTAACCAACTGAGCTACCTGGCCAGGACAAAAAAATGTATTTTTCAATTCTGCCTAGATGCAATGACCAACTTAGTAGTAATGAACACCACTAGTGGACAGATTTGGTCTCTAAATACCATTTTCTAAATTTAAACAAATTAAAAATTAAAATCAAGACTACTTTGATAGATGGCTGGTTCCAGATCTGGAGCAGGAAGATGAGCTGAGGCATCTTGTGCCCAAAAGCCAGGAAACTGTCAGACTAAGGAGGTGAGGTAACAATGACTGTGTAAGGGACCCTACTGGCCAAAGATGGAACAATTTGAACACTAAAAGAAAAATGACTAATAGATTACAATACATTAAAAAGTCTAAAAATCCATTAATGATTCTCTAGGAAAACACATTTGTTGCCATTGGAGTTTTGTAGGGAATCAACTAGTTTACTCTGAGCATTGATAAATAAAGGGAAATAATTATTTTCCTGGTCTTAATGGGTTATATTCCAGGTAACCAAATAGTAGATAAAGTTGTATTTTTAAGTTTGCGCTGTAATTGACATTAATTTCAGGTATACAACAATAATTTAAACATATAGTGAAGTCATAGTAAGTCTAGTTGACATCCATCACCAGGAAAGTTCTTCTTATAGAAGAACTCCAGCTAATGTTGGGAACCACACTGCCTGGTTCCACAAGCTGTAACCTCTCATGGCTAAGGCTGAGTAAAAAGACCCTGGGACCATAAGCCACTAAGGAGATAAGGAATGCAGCCTTTGTCCTCTTTACTTCACCCTGCTTGGCCCCAGGGCAGATGACTGTTTAGTCAATGATGGGTAAGATTCCTCAAGGGAGGGGTAACCTAAGACAGGCATGGTCTCAAAGGGGCCATGGGGAAAGACTTAGGGGACTAGAGAAAAGGGGTGATGGACCCTCACCCCTTGGCTTTGTCATAGCCTGAGTTCTCATTCTATCTGTAAAAAGTCTAATCTCTTGGCTGCCTGCAACCCCCACCTGACTTAAGCCTAAAACAATGCCAGAGGTAGGTGTGGCCCTGTTATGGAATGGGCGGTCCCCCGGGCCAATCAGGCCTAAGGAAGAATGCTCAAAATCCTGTGAAACCTGCTTTGCTAAGAATGTCCTCAGTTTTCTGATAAGGGCCCAAGCATAAAGTGAGTTTGTTTCCCCAAGTTTTATGGCCCTTTGACTTCTCTCTATGTACCTGACCCTGACTCAGAATAACCCCTCATAGTTCTTTGAATGTTTTTTATTGTTTGATCATTACTGCCTGACAAGGACTGATGAGCTTTACGTATATATATGCCCTGTATTCCTATGCAAACTAAACCCAAAAAAAGTCCATTGAGGAACAGGCTCAAGGCCCTTCTCCTCTGAGAGATTAGCCACCTTTCCTCCCCAAGCAGATCATGTTTTAGTAGACTTATTCTCATCTACAATGGCTGATGGCTGGGGGGAGCTCTGCTGGACAAAGCTCCCCCACAAGTAAACACAGAAGAGATGATAACATTAGAAAAGCATGATTTTGCAAATTGTAGGCAATGATCATGAAATGATGCTAAAACAATTGGGTTAAATATTGTTGGGGAACTTTGTGATAGAGAGCTTAGGTTGACACAGTGAATCCACTAACAAATCTTAAAATCACTAAGTGCTCTCCATGCAAAATTCTTGCTTGTAAAAAAAAGAAAAAGAATCCAAGCCTAATCAAACCACAGTCTAATTACCAGGTTACCAGAAACATGGGGGACAGGCTATCACCACAATCAGCCAAACTTAAAATGTGGACATTCTACAGAACAAGTAATCTGGTTTCTGCAACAAACTAATGGCATGAAAATAAAAAGGAAGGTAGAATATTAAAACATGAAAGTTAAGACTTTAGCAAATGCAAAAACACTTGAATTCTGATTTAAGCGAGCCAACTGTCAAAAGACATTTTGATACAATCATGGCATTTAAACATGAACCAATAGATTAAGTCAAGGAATTATAATTCTTTGTTAGGTGTGATAATTATACAGTGCTTATAATATAAAACCTTAAAAAAAACTAGAGCACTGGCTGGTGTAGCTCGATTGGGCAACATTCTGTAAGGTTGCTGGTTAGCCATTCCTGGTCAGGGCACATACCTAGGTTGCAGGTTCAGTTCCCGGTCGGGGCATGTGCAAGAGGCAACTGATTGATGTCTCTCTCTCACACTGCCATTTCTCTCCATTTCTTTCTCTCTATCTTACCCTCTCTCTAGAATCAGTAAAAAATTAGACCTGCACAGTGATGTATTATGGGTAAAATAAAAGTGAGAGTTCTGGGATATGCCTTTAAAATACTCCACAAGCAGCATAGCAAACAAAAAGGGAAGAATATTGGTAAAATATTGGTAGTTGTTGAAACCTGATGCTAGTTACATGGGGTTTGTTATACCATTCAACTTTTGTGTAATTTTGAATTTTCTTCATAATAGGTTAGACAACCGTGCTCAAAAAATGAATATCTGAACCAGGTGGGAACTTGGATGTAGCAAGCCTGCCCTCTGGTGGCGTGTTCTATTAGTGCAGCTGCTGCCCCAGCCCACTCTGATCTGAATTCCCAGACTTGTGTAGAAAAGTAATGCCATCAATGAATCTCACTAAATGCACGAAGTAGTTAGTACTGGTATACCATTCTATAGCTGAGGAAACAAACTCAGAAGGACCCAGTAACTTAAGTTCCTGATAAGTCTATGGTGGAGCCAGGATTCTATGTACTAAGCCCCATAGATTGATGTTTCTGGACCTTTTCCTATATGAACAAAGAGTCACATGGGAAAAGGCAAGTGGAGATGCCCTTAATTAGAATGGATCCCCAGGAAGCAGATCATCAGGGAGCAATTTCAACTGTGAACAATGATAAATAAATGTAAGTAAGTAATAGAAATAAAAATAGGTAATATTCATATCACCTATTGTATCAGGCACTGTGCAAAGTGCTGTTTAAGCATGATCTATCTCATTTACTCTAGTTATCCTGTGAGGTACACGCCCTTTTACAGCCGAGGAAACAGAGGTTCTAAGAGGTGAGGGGACTTGTCCAGCGTTTCATAGCAAGGAAATATCTGAATTGGAACTTGAACCCAGGTCTGACTACAAGGCCTACGTTCTTTGATTCATATTTGGAGATACAGTTTACATACAGTGAAGTACTCACATAATGCTTGTGTTTTAACCTCTAGTAACTATTGCATACTGCTTATCTCACTTTAGCAGGAATGCACCTATTAATTTTTCCTGGAAAATTGATTAATTGTCTTCTAAGTAGCAATGGGAGTGATGAGAGAGAAGAAAGTGATCAAGAAAGGGAAGGTGGAGCCCTGACTGGCGTGGCTCAGTGGGTTGGGCATCCTCCTGCGAAGAGGAAGGTCACTGATTCTGGTAGAGTGACCAGGGCTGACCATCCCTCTGATGACTTTCTTTCCTTTTCTTTTTTTTAGGGAGGGGTAGCTCCATATATACATAGTGTTGGCCAAAAAGTTCATTTGTTTTTTTTTCCCCTAAGATGGCTCCAGTAGAGCTTAGTTGTCTTTAATTTCATTCAAAATAATTTCATTAGATTGTATTGTAACAGCTGTCATTTCAGTGTGCGTTTAAAAACACCAAAATTGGTGAATTTTTGTGCAGCCATTTTAATAATGAAGATGGAAGAAAATAAGCAACATTTTCGGCATATTATGCCTTATTATTTCAAGAAAGGTAAAAACACGACTGAAATGCAAAAGACAGGTTTGTGCCATGTATGGAGAAGGTGCTGTGCCTGATTGCATGTGTCAAAAGTGGTTTATGAAGTTTCTTGCTGGAGATTTCTCTCTTTATGGTGCTCACAGTCGGGTAGACCAGTTGAAGTTGATAGCACTCAAATTGAGACATTAATTGAGAATAATCATTGTTCTAGCATTAAGGAGATAGCTGACATACTCAAAATATCCAAATCAGTAAAGTTATTGCTGAAAATGAAAAATGTGTCCTTTATTTTACAGAAAAAACTAAACGGCCTTTTTGGCCAAATATATATATATCTCCTCTGTTCTTTTAGAGGAGTCTCTGTCATACCTTCTTAGCTACTTAAACATACAGTTAAGTCAGTGGTTCTCAAATGAGGCAATTTTGCTTCTCAAGGGACATTTGTCAGTGCCTGGGGGCATTTATGGTTATCACAACTAGGAGGTGCTACAGGCAGCATCCACCAAGGATACAGCTAAACGTCCTACAGTGCACGCACGGGTCAGTCTCCACAACAAAGAATTATCCAGGTCAAAATGTCAGTAGTGTGGAAATTAAGAAACCCTAGTCTAAGTAACAACACTGCACTTGCTGTGCAAATGCAGCTTCAAGGCAAGTCTCTTCGTCCCTTTTCCCACCAGATTTCTCAGAAACCTCATACTCTCCGAAGTCAGTCACCTCACCCTGACCCAGCAACAAAGCGTTATCAGAATGCTGTCAGCCCTGGCCAGGTAGTTCGGTTGGTTAGAGCATCGTCCTGATACGCCAAGGTTGCAGGTTCGATCTCTGGCCAGGGCACATACAAGAAGCAAACAATGAATGCATAAATAAGTGGAACAACAAATTGATGGGGTTTTTTCTTTCTCTCTTTAAAAAGAAAAAAATAAAGCTACCAGGTTATTAAGAATGACTCACCAGGCCTACCAGGCCTGCTAGTGACTCTTTGGGGGGCAGCCCCTACCTTGCAGGGACATTCCTGTCAGTGTTTCCTCCCCCTTCCTTCCCAAGCTGGGGCACCCCCTGCCCCATCTCTGCAGGGGAAGACCAATGAGGAAACTACTTTAAGGAGAGTGCCAGCTCTGGCACTAACAGGCTGTGTGACCTTGAGCAAGGCTCCTTCCAGTTCTGGGCCTCAGTTTCTCCATCTGCGTAATGAGGGATCTGACCAGCTCATGTCTAAGGATCCTCCCAGATCTGGTAACTCTGATTCTTTGATCTTACACTTCCACTATGCTTGTACCAAGAAGACTGAACCGTTTATTTCTGATCCAGCCCCCAGACAAATGATTTAGGGGCCCGACAAGGTCATGTGCTAGGTATAACTTCAGCTGCATTGTCTTTATATGGGTCCTAGTGGTCTCCTTGGTGAGGACTGAGAATAGTTGGAGCCGCTGGTAGTTCAGACCTAGCTCCACACCCCCTGCCCTTGGCACCAAGAGCTGTTGCTGGGGGTGTCCCTGTCCGAGAGCCACGGTGGATGAGGAGTTGAGGGCAGCACCACAGGGTCCCAAGGGCATCACAGAGCGAGATTCACTTAGCTCCCCAGAAGGTACTAAGATATTGAAGCGTGGCTGCCTCTGACCCTTCTGAATGCTGCGTGTTACAAGGGCAGAAACCCAACTCAAACTGACTTAAAGGGGATGATTGGCACATGTGCCTGAGAAGAATGGAGATGGGAAGGCTACTTTCAGGAAAGGTTGATTTAGCAGCTCACATTATCGCCAAAGACTCAGCTTCCTCCGTTGTGCCTTCCACAATGCTGACGTCATCTTTTTGCTGGCTCCTCTCATGGGCTCAGGGGGTCGGCAGTGCTCCCGGGGATCAGTTCACATCCCGCATCCCACAGGAATGGGAAAGTCAGCTTCTCCATTCCCTAAACTACAGTCCTGGAATTGAGTCTTTTTGGATCTGATTGGCTAGTCTAGGGTTGTGGGTCCTTCCCTCACCAAGGTCTTTGTCCCAGAGGATGGGAGTTTACTGACTGGCTTAAATCCAGAGGCTTAGGGGGCAGCTAGCAAATGTCACTACCCATGCCCCACCCCAAGGGCCCAACATGGTGGGCACCTTATTCATTAAGTCAACAGCTATTTAGTAAGCCTTTACTATATGTAAGAAATTGTTGTACTAGATATGGGTGACAAAGCAGAGAACAAGAAGCCAAGGCCCCCACCCTCATGGTCCTCACAGTTTAGTGGGGAGAAACTACAGTCAGAGACAGTACAATGTGATTAGAACCAGAAGGCATTACATGGGCCCAGGCGAGGGGATCCTAAACCGTTCTCATGTGAAGGGTATGGGAGGTTAGGGAAAGCTTTTGAAGGGAGGTGGCATTTAAATTGAAGTCTGAGGGTCAAGATGAGACACTTGGACATCCCTTCAAACTGACGTTCTTTGAATATTTGGTCAATAGTTACTGGGAGCAGAGGCTGGCTGAATGCTGTTTGGGGGCAGTTAGAGAAGGAGGCCCCAGGGAACCGCACTTCTTTACGGCCCCAAACCATTGGGCCCTGGATCAGCATGCAGACCCCACATCACGAAACAATAAGGGCTGCTTCTCAGTGCAGCACCGAATGTCACCTTCCAACAGGTCACAAAACTCCGAGAGCAGTGCTAGTGAATACCATGTTCTTCAACATGCATGGGAGCTCAGGAGTGAGGCCCTGAGCCGGGCACCGGGGATGCGGCCATGAACTAAACATGTGGAGGGCCTGCTCTCACGGAGCTTCCATTGTCGTCTATGCCACGAGTGATCATGGGCAGATTTTATATATACACACAGTTGTGGAAGGTGTTAGGAAGAAGCAGCTCTAGGAGCCATAAGACTAGTTAGTAGGCAGGGAGTGGAGGTCGGATGGGTCGTTTGGGTCATGGAAGGCCTCTCTGTGCATGTGACATTTACACCAAGCAATGACTGAGTGGCGAATAGCCAAGCAAACTGTGGAGGGAAGAGCATCCTAGGTAGAGGGAATATATGTGCCCAGCTGCTCTACCAAAGACTGAGCTGGAAGTTAAAATCAGGATTTGGTGGAAGGCAACAGATGGAGGAAGTTATTAGGAAGTTCCGTGGTGGCTCTTGGTGCAAACCTGTCTCCAGCCCAGCATTATCAATAATAAAGCTTGTATCTTTCTCTTTCCATCAATCTTCCATTTCTGTTTCCTAACAGGTTCAGATTCCAACTGAAGGGGGAAGAGTCGTGATGGTAAGGCAAGGCCAGATCTGGTAAGGTGTTGACCATGTTAATGGGTTTTGAGATAAAAGTAATGGGTTATTGAAGGTTTTTTTTTTAATTATGGCAAAATATGCATAACATAAAATTTACTGGTTTAGCCCTGGCTGGTGTGACTCAGTGGATTGAGTGCCGGCCTGCAAACCAAAGGGTTGCTGGTTTGATTCCCAGTCAGGGCACATGCCTGGGCTGTGGGCCAGGCCCCCAGTTGGGGGTGTGTGAGAGGCAACCACACGTTGATGTTTCTCTCCCTCTCTTTCTCCCTCCCTTCCCTTCTCTCTAAAAGAAATAAATAAGAATATTTTTTAGAATGTACTGGTTTAATCGTTTTAAGTGTACAGAGTTCAGAGGCATTAACTATGTTTACGGTGTTGCGCAGCCACCACCACAGCCACCTCCGGAACTCTCGTCTTTCTGAAATGAAACTCCACGTGTGCATTAAAACGTGACACCCGTTTCCTCTTCCCCTCACCCGCTGGCAACTTTTACTGTCTGTCTCTACGGGTCTGACTGTTCGAGGTAACTCATATAAGCAGGATCACACAGTATTTGGCCTTTTGTGTCCGTCTTTTTTCACTTAGCACAGTGTCTTCCAGGTTCATTCAAGTGTGAGAATTTCTTTGTTTTTAAGGCTGAATACTCTTCCATTGTGTATATACAGGGTGGGGCAAAAGTAGGTTTATAGTCGTGAGTATGCAAAACACAGAGTTTATTCTTGTTTTATTGTTTTTTAATTATTGTATTATTTTCCATACCAACAACTGTAAACCTACTTTTGCCCCACCCTGTATAAGCACATTTCAAATATCCATTTATCCACTGATTTTTGTTTGTTTGTTTGTTTATCCATTTCATCACCAAACCCTTCCATCACCAAGGGGTTTTTAAGTAGAGATTTTAAACATGATCAGATTTCCAGTCTAAAAGATTGCTTTTAGTCCTGGCTGGTGTAGCTCAGTAGATTGAGTGCGGGCCTGAGAACCAAACAGTCGCTGGTTTGATCCCCAGTCAGGGCACATGCCTGGGTTGCGGGCCAGGTCCCCAGTGGGGGATGCATGAGAGAGGCAGCCACACATTAATGTTTCTCTCCTTCTCTTTCTCCCTCCCTTCCCCTCTCCCTAAAAAAATAAAGAAAGAAAATCTTTAAAAAAATGAAAAGTAAATAAAAGGTCACTTTTAGCTGCCAGGTGGAGATGGGACCAAGTGTGGGCAAGAGGAACGTAGGGAGGTCAGTTGCAAAGGTCTAAGTGAGAGATGATGGTGTCAGGACCAGGCTATGATGAGGAAAATGGGGGGAACTAGAAGATTTAAGGGTGGGGGAGATTGCACAGGATCTGGGGTTTGCACGTGTGGGGTGGAAAGGATGAACCGTCAAAGAATGCTGGACTGAACTCCATTTTCCTTAAGGACTCAGAGCTCAGGGAGTCCGTTGAGCTGAATGTAAAGATGCCGTCTCTCCACATCTCAGTGCTTCCTTCTCACCAGATCTGCATAGTTCTGTTCTTTTTCTTTTTTAAGATTTTATTTATTTATTTTTAGAGGGGAAGGGAGGGAGAAAGAGAGGGAGAGAAACATTGAATGGTTGCCTCTTGCATGTCCCCAACTGGAGACCTGGCCCACAACCCAGGCATATGCCCTGACTGGGAATTGAACCAGTGACATTTTGGTTCTCAAGTAGGTGCTCAGTCCACTGAGCTGTACTAGCCAGGGCCAGCTCTGCACAATTCTAACGTCGTGAAGCTGAGTCTCAAACTCAAGAAAGATCCTGTCTTGTGAATCCTCATGCCAGTCAAACTTCTTGTGGAGACACGCTACCCCACAGTATTATATGCTGAGGATTCTCGCTAAAACAACCTAAGAATACAGGTGACTGAGCTGGACTCTGTTTACGCTGTGTGCCCATAGCTTCTTCCTCCCGCTATCATCGGACCTGTACAACATGTTGGGGAAGCAGTCTGTCAGTATTTACTGAGATTCAGTCATCAACCCCACTTCTGAGAGCCTAGCCCCAGGAGCTAATTAGAAATGTGGCATTTGCTGAGGCACTGTTGATAACCATGAGAAACAAAAAGCAAAATATGTGTCCAACAATATACCCATAGAACAGAATATTCTGAGCCAATTAAAAACAGGCATTCTCAAAAAAATGCAGACCCTGTTCTTAAACTGGTAAAGCAATCTATGTGGACAGAGCCAATTAGCTGGGGGGAAGAGGGGTGGTTATTGATGGAGAAGGTGAAAAAAATTTTCTGGGGTGATGGAAATGTTCTGTACATCGATCTGGGTGGCAGTTACACAGTTGAATATATATGTGAAGATCCACTGAACTCCACGCTTCACATTTGTACATTTGTACACTGGATTTCTTACTGTATATAAATGAGACCTCGATGTAAAAGAATGAGTTCTCATAGGGAACATAGTCGATAATATTGAAATACAATACAGTAGCGTTGTACGTACAGTGGTGGGTGCTAGACATATCAGGGGCCACTTTGTAAAGTATGATTATCTAAACGCTTGAAACTAATACAAAATAGCACCGAATGCAAACTGTAATTGAAAGAAAAAAAAAAGAATGAGTTCTGAAGGCAAAAGAGCGATGCCCAGTGGAATGTAAGCTCCTGGAGAGATAGGGATTGTCTGTTCTGCTAGCTGTCGTATATCCAGAGCCTAGAACAATGCTTGGTGCATAGCAGACCCTCAATAAAAATCTATGGAATGATGATAGGAAATGCTTAGGATAAGATGTTAAGTGAAAAAGTCTCAAAGTTGCACAGCTTTTTAAAAAATGAGAAGGAAATGGAGTGAAATGGTATCAGTGAAATGATAGGAGGTGATTTTTAAAGTTTCCTTGATGAATGTCTCATTTCCATTTTGTCTATGATGGGGAAACTGAGGCATCGAGAGGTTAAGGAACTTCACCAAAGCTACACAGCCCTAAGTCACCTGGGAGGGAGACGTAGCAGAATCTGGCTCCAGAGGCTGCAGGCTTAAGCACACTGCCCCTCAAGAGCTAATGTCAAAAGCCTAAATTCAAGGCATTTGTGACCCCAAGCCCTTGGACAAATAGGCCTCTTTGCTTTCCTCTCCCAGTGATTGACCCTGTCTCCTGGGAGGATCCAAGTAGTCAGGCACCTCAAAGGAGAGAAGTGAGTGAGGCATGGAAAAACCAGAACCAAAAGAGAAGAGGTGAGCAGAGGGGTCAAGGCCTGCTCCAAACAGAACTGTGTCTTCCCTGGGCAGGAGCACATGTTCCTGTCACCTGACTCCCCACGCCAGAAGCCCTGGGAGGGCCCCTCTCCCAGGCTGGCGCTGTTCCTGCCCCCTAGGGCAGTCAGGAAGCCTGGGCCAACAGGCCAGGTCCTGCTGTCAACGCAAGAGGTGGCTTCCTGGAAGTTCCTCCCCCTCTCCTGTCTCATCCCAGTCTACTCTGTTCCTGGAAGTTAGTGAAACTGGGCCACAGTGTTTATTGTGCCTGAGCAGGATGCCTGTCACTGGCTCTGACCCGCCACGGGAGGGTTTGGTGCTGCCACCAGATAGGATTTCAGTTCCTGCCCAGCCTGCCCCTGCTGTGTGATCCAGGGCAGTTCCTCATTCTCAGGAGCTCAGCTTCCTACATAGAAAATGGGGATACTAGAAGCACTGGGGGGACTGAGTGCAACAATGCAAGCAACACATTTGTCGCAGTGGCCTGCCACCCTGCAGCACTCGAAAAAAACAGGGTGGCTGTGATTATTATCGTGCCCTGCCACCCTCATCCTCTTCGGGGCCATGAAAGGATTCTCTGAAAAGGCACTCATATGTCTTGGCTGCCAGGAGGGAAGTCTGTCTGTCTGTCTTTCTTTTTTTAATTTTTAAGAAAAGACTTTTATTTTTTAGAGAGAGGAGAAAGAAGGGAGAAAGGGAGAGAAACATTGAGGTGAGAGATGTGTGAGAGATCGGTTGCCTCTCACATGCCCCCAGCTGAGGACCTGGCCCACAGCCCAGGCATGTGCCGGGACCAGGAATCGAACTGGCGACTCTTCGGTTAGTGCACCCACCAGGGCAAGAATGCCTTTCTAATTAGTACTGTTAAATGAACTCAGAAAGAGTCATGAGGCTTTGGCTAGAAATAAATAATGAAGATTTATTCAAAGGTCTTAGATTTTGCCAACTGAAGGCACAACTAGGCAATACCCAGAGTGTTCCAAAGAAGAAAGAGAAGGTAAGAGTTCCTATAGTAAAAAGTATATTCTTGAGAAGATCAGTCCTGCATTTTTAACCTCTAGATTGGTCCAAGATAGTGAGCTTCCAGATCATAGAGTCTAGATAATGGATGTCAGGTGGTCTGGATACCTTAGTCCTTCAGAGGAAAATCAGAGGGTTTTCTGGAGGGTTAATGCGTATCCAGGCATTGATACTGAACTGGACAGTTCAAAACTTTAAGTTCTCAGGCTAGTTAAAACAAGAATAGCATTGTTTCCTCGTGCCTTAACCTACTTGATTTTATAATTTAGCAGCTTGACTATAGTGACTTCATTTTATCTCTTCACTCTAGTCCTCGTCACAAAAGTCAGAGTCCAGTTATTAATACCCCACTGGTCCCACCAGCTCTTGGATTTAGCATTTCAAAAGAAGGTGGAGAGGGTGGGACCCAGGAACTGCGGCTGTGGGAGCAGCCCTTCCCAGCTTCCAAGGCAGCACTTGGCTGCTTCTCCTGCCAGACACCCTCCACCTGCAGTCTAGGGTCTGAGAAGGTGCGAAATTCCTTCATAAAGTCAAGCTCCAGGCAGTTAAATTCTCAGTCCCCTAAGGGCACAGCCCTGTCCTTCCAGGGATCCAATGCCCAAGTCAGCAGGGCCACCAACTGGGCCCTCAGAGGAGACAAAAAACTTATAGAATCGTGAAATGTTGGAGCTAGAAGGGGGCTGAGAGAGCCCCCCAACCTGTCTAATGGCCTACAGGTCAGCCTCTGGGCTCAGATAGTCAGGTGACTGGGGAAATCTCTATCCCTCAGCCTCAGTTTCCCCAGCTGTTAATTGGGAATAATAGTGATTTTCAACCCTTCATGTAATATAAACACTTGTGTTTGGCTGTTGTAAGAACAAATGAAATGATTCACATAATGCACTGGGCTTAGCACTCAGTAAGTGTCCAGTAAAGAGTAGGTGCTGGTAGCCCAATCTCTTTTTACACAGGACTTCTTTCTTGTTCCTTCCCGCGTTAGTGGCGGCAGACCTCAAGGAGCAAAGGTCTTCCAGGAATTTCCCATTCCCCACCGGAGCTAACAATTATACCAGACAGTGCTTCTTTGTTTTCTTATATTGATTTTTAAAAAAATAAATAACCTGCCCTGGCTGGCGCAGCTCAGTGGATTGAGCGTGGGCTGGGAACCAGATGGTCCCGGTTCGATTCCCAGTCAGGGCACATGCCTGGGTTGCAGGCCAGGTCCCCAGTGAGGGCCATGTGAAAGGCAACCATACATTGCTGTTTCTCTCTCTCTCTTTCTCTCTCCCTTCCCCTCTCTCTAAAAATAAATAAATAAAATCCTTAAAAAAAAAAAGAAGATTTAAATTTAAATAAATAAATAAATAACTTTTATTTTTTGGAGCATTTTAGGTTCACAGCAAAACTGAGCAGAGAGTCCCCATATACCCCCTGTTTCCTCCCAACCTCCACAGCTTCCCCCACCATCAACATCTGCACCAGAATGGTACCATCAACAATCAGCATTGACAGGCCATTGTCACCCAAAAACCATAATTTACATTAGGGGTTACTCTTTGTGGGAATGGGTTTTGACAAGTCATATCAGCTGGCCACTGGTAGATGACATGCATCTACCAGTAAAGTATCATAGAAAATATTTTCACTGCCCTAAAAATTCCCTGTGCTTCACCTGTTAATCTCTCCCTCTCCCCCAACCACTGGCAACCACTGAACTTTCTACTGTCTCCATGTTTTTGCCATTTTCAGAATTTCATGTGGTAGAATCATACAGTATGTACCCTTTTAAGACTGATTTTTTTTCACTTAGTAATATGCCTTTAAATTTCCTCCTTGTCTTTACATGGCTTGATAGCTCTTTTTTTTTTTTAAGTGCTGAATAATATTCTGTACCATAGTTTATTTCTCCATTCACCTACTGAAAAACATTTTGGGTGCTTCCAAGCTTTGAAAATTAGGAATGAAGCTGTTACAAATATTCATGTGCAGGTTTTCGTGTGGACATGTTTTCAACTCATGTGGGTTGGTACCGAAGCGCACAGCTGCTGTGTTGTGTGGTGAGGGCGCACTGAGTTTTGTAAGACGTTGCCAGACTGCTGTGCCGCTTTGTGTTCCCACCAGCAGTGAGTGAGAGTGCCCGTTGCCCCACATCCTTGCCAGCGTGTGGTTGTCGGTGTTCGGATTTGGGCCATTCTAACGGGTGTGTAGCGGCACCTCATTGTTTTATTTTGCAATTCCCTGAAGACATAGGGTGTTGAGCATCTTTTCATAAGCTTATTTGCCATTTATATATCTCCTTTGGAGACCCGTTTAGATCTTCTGCCCATGTTGTAATTGGGTTATTAATTTTCTTGTTGAGTTTTAGGAGTTCTTTGTATATGTTGGATAACAGTTCTCTATCAAATATGTCTTTTACAAATATTTTCTCCCAGTTTGTGGCTTGTCATCTCATTCTCCCTATTTATTTTTATTAATGATTGAATGGGGTTTTTTTTGTGCTATTTTAAAAAAAGTTACTCTGTCTGGCCAAGATGGAGGTATAGGTAGATATGCTTCACTTCCTTGCACAAGCAAAAGAAGGACAACAGCCAATTTAAAAACAAACAACAACCAGAACTGCCATAAAATCGAAATGTATGGAAGACTGACAACCAAGGAGTTAAAGAAGAAACATTCATCCAGACTGGTAGGAGGGGAGGAGATGGGCAGCTGGGGTGGAGAGGACACGTGGCAAGGTGGCGGCTGGTGGACCTGGATATCCCACATTCAGGTGTGGATAAAATGGGAGGAACAACTGGGGAGCGAGACAGACCGCACAACCCAGGATTCCAGTGCAGAGAAAAAAAGCCTAAAAACCTCTAGCTGTAGAAACCTGTGGGGGGTAGCAGAAGTGGGAGAAATTCCCAGTCTCATAGTAGAGTCTGTTGGAGGGACCCATAGGGTCCTAGAACGTACACAAACCCACTCACCCAGGTATCAGCACCAGAAAGGCGAAACTCACTTGTGGGTAATGGGAGAGGTGACTGAAAGCTGGCTGAGAGCTCAGCAAGCAGTATTGTTCCCTCTTTGACCCCTCCCCCACGTATAGCGCCACAACAGCAGCGAAGTGGGTTGCCCTGCCCTGGCAAATACCTAAGGCTCTGCCCCTTACAACATAACAGGTGTGCCGAGACAAAGAAATATGGCCCAACTGAAAGAACAGATCAATATTCCAGAAAAAGAACTAAGTGACAAGGAGATAGCCAACCTATCAGATGCAGAGTTCAAAACACTGGTAATCAGGAGGCTCACAGAAATAATTGAGTATAGCCACAAAACAAAGGAAGAAGTGAAGGCTATACAAAGTGAAATAAAGCAAAATATACAGGGAACCAACAGTGAAGGGAAGGAAACTGGGACCAAATCAACAATTTTGAACAGAAGGAAGAAAGAAACATTCAACCAGAACAGAATGAAGAAACAAGAATTCAAAAAAAGAAAAAGCGAGGAGAGGCTTAGGAACCTCTGGGACGACTTTAAACGTTCCAACATCTAAATCATATGGGTGCCAGAGGAGAAGAGGAGGAGCAAGAAATTGAAAACTTATTTGAAAAAATAATGAAGGCAAACTTCCCCAATCTGGCAAAGGAAATAGACTTTCAGGAAGTCCAGGAAACTCAGAGTTCCAGAGAAGTTGGACCCAAGGAGGAGCATCCCAAAACACATAATTAAATTACCAAATATTAAAGATAAGGAGAGAATCTTAAAAGCAGCAAGAGAAAAAGAGAGAGTTACCTACAAACAAGAAGGGGCTGGAAAGAAATATTCAAAGTTATGAAAGGCTAGGACCTACATCCAAGATTACTCTCTCCAGCAAAGCTATCTTCTAGAATGGAAGGGAAGATAAAGTGCTTTCCAGATACGGTCGAGTTAAAGGAGTTCATCATCACCAAGCTCTTGTTATATGATATGTTAAAGGGACTTATCTAAAAAAAAAAGGAGATCAAAGCCATGAACAGTAAAATGGCAACAAACATACAGCTATCAATAACTGAACCTAAAAAACAAAAACGAACTGAGCAAACAACTAGAACAGGAGCAGAATCACAGAAATGGAGATCACACGGAGGGTTATCAGTGGGGAGGAGGAGGGGGGAGAATAGGGGAAAAGGTATAGGGAATAAGAAGCATAAATGGTGGGTACAAAATAGACATGAGGAGGTTAGGAACAGTACGGGAAGTGGAGAAGCGAAAGAACTTACATGTACGGCCCGTGAACACAAACTAAGGGGGGAGTGCCGGGGGGAAAGCAGGTGCAGAGTGGAGGGAGATAAAGGGGGAAAAAATGGGACAACTGTGATAACGTCATCAAAAAAAGTATATAAAATATACTTTAAAAGCTATTTTGTAAGTGTGTCCATGAGTAGTAGAAAGGCTTTATTTTACCAGTGCCTTCATCTGTGAGGGACCCCACTTTTGGCAGGTGCAAGACAATGTGCTGTCTTGCACGTTCGGTATTTGGCTGCGAGAGGAATTGTGACTTGCCTGAGACTGCACAGCACGGTACATCCATCTCACCTGCACGGCCTTCACAGTACCCGGGGAACTGTATTATTTGGTCTGAAGGAGACTCCTGGAATGCTGCTTTTTCTCGTTGTCCTCCTTCTCCACCTCCGCCTCCGTCTCTTCCTCCTCCTCCTCCTTCACCTCCTCTTCCTCCTCCTCCTCCTTCTACTTAAAACAAATTAGAAACAATAATATGATAACAGCAGATAAATTTTTTAAAAGAACAAAATTAAAAAAACCCCTCAATCACTCCACTTCAATAAAATAACTGTTTTCCTTTTCTGAGAATTTTGTCTGTCTAGCAAAGGTTAGGAAGAGGTGTGCCCAGGTACTAGAATAGTTACCATCCTAGTGTAGCTTCTACTTTTTTTTTTTTTTTAAGATTTTATTTACTTATTTTAGAGAGAGGGGAAGGGATGGAGACAGAGAGGGAGAGAAACAGCAATGTATGGTTGCCTCTCACATGGCCCTCACGGGGACCTGGCCTGCAACCCAGGCATGTGCCCTGACGGGGAATCGAACTGGGACCCTCTGGTTCCCAGCCCGCGCTCAATCCACTGAGCTACACCAGCCAGGGCGTACTTTTTTATTTTACTTTTTTCCAGGTTTCAGTTTCAAAACGGTATCTTAGAATGGCTGCATGATATTCAATCTGTTCCTTAAACATGCCACTCTGCTGGAACGGCCCTCCCCGAGTCTGCCGCAGGCCTGGCTTCACCATATCATTCAGGCCACCTCCTGGGGGGCGGGGGGGGGCTCCCTTGCATGTTGCATTCAAAGCAGTCCCCCTGATTGCAAGCCTCTCCCCATCCCATGATCCTGCTTTATTTTCTTTTATTTTTTAAAAAGGATTTTATTTATTTTATTTTTAGAGAGCAGGAGGGATGGAGAAGGAGGGAGAGAAACATCACCATCACTTGGTTTCCTCTCATACACACGCTGACTAGGGACTGAACCTAAATTCCATATCCTGCTTTATTTTCTCGTTAGCCTTAATTACTTAAGATCAAAAATGATCTTTATTTATTTCCGTGTCTATCTTCTCCCAGAACACAAACGTACTTGCTCTGTATCTCCAGTACCTTCAACAGTGTCTGGCACATAGTAGGTACTCAATAAATATTTATTTAATTGACTCAAGAATTCAGAAGACCACTGTCTTCCAAGTTGGTCATTGAGTACCCAGTGTTTAAACTTACTAGTCGGTGCTGTAATAGACACCTTCGGGAATCAGCGTATCAAAGAGCTTGGGTGGGGGTTTGGGCAAAAGACTTGGGTTCCTCTCTCACTTCTGTCATTTACTAACTTTGACGCTGGCCAGTATATTTAACTTCACTGAATCTAGGTTTCTTTATTTGAAATGAAGGTAATATTAGTGCCTACCTCATAAGGTTACTGTGAGGACTGAATAAAAAGAATGCATGTAAAGTGCTTAGCACAGCGCCCATGAAGCAAGAGCAAGTAATACCAGCTGCCAATCACCAGCGCTCCGGTACCGTCCAGGTCTCACCTCATGCAGTCCTCAGAACTGCCCACTGTGCTGATTACACGACCACACTTAGTTTGTGAAAACTCATCAGCTGCACACTCATTTGTATACTTTTCTGTAGTTGGATTAAGAGCCTGTGCTTTTAACCACAGCTGTTAATGCTTTGCTCACTGCCTGGCCTGTTCACTCATTAGACAGTAGCTTTTATTATTATTAATATTTAACATTAAATTTTTTAAAAAAATGTATTGATTTTAGGGAGAGAAGAAGAGAGAGGGAGGGAGGGGGGAAAGGAGGGAGGGAGAGAGAGATGTTGCTTTGTTGTTCCACCTATCTGTGCATTCCTTGATTGATTCTTGTATGTGCCCTTAACCGGGGATTGAACCTGCAAACTAGGTGTATTGGGATGATACTCTAACCAACGGACTTGCCTGGCTAGGGCAACATTTAACATTTTTGTTGTTTAAAAATTTTTCTTCTATATTCAATAATGTCTCACAGTATATCTTTGGGCATGTATGGATTTTCTCTGCTTTTGTATTATATCCCTTGGATATAATCGCAAGGACAGAATTAACTAGGGGAAATGGGACCCAGAGAGCTGAAGTGACTTGCTCAAGGTCACGTATAAGTAGTGGTACTTAGAGCAGAGCCATCATGCAGAGTTGTTTAAATTGTTCACTTCACCAGGGCACATGGTCTAGGGGCAAGTGGGCTTCCTGTAGAAGATCTGATGAAAAGTAAGCCTTGTCCAGGGTTTGAAGGGGCAGAGGAGACAGGACATTCCAAGTGAAGGCACATAGGAAAAGAGAATGAGAAGAATGTGATGGGGAAGTAGCAGAAAATCAGTCTTAAAGGAGCCGAGAATCAGAAAAAAGGGAGGCTATTAGGAAGTAGGGGGGCTGGATCATTCATTCATTCCACAAATATTTGTTAGGCTCCTAGCATATGCCAGGAGCTATGGATGTAGCCCGTCTAATTCCTCCATTCGTGGGACAGATACTTTCTTGGTTTGGGAGGAAGGGGTGGGGACAGACAACTGACAAGGAAATTGAGTAAAAACAAGTATAGATTTTGATAAATACTAAGAAGAAATCAAATAGATGTTGAGTCCGGTAGTAATGGGATGGGTTCCTATTTAAACAGCAGTTCGGAAGGCACCTTTGAAGAGGTGATATCTCAGTTGGGAAGGGGAAGACAGTTCCAGGCAGGACGCACAGCGCGTGCAAAGGACCTGAGGTGGGCGCTACAAAGAGGGCATGCAAAGCCAGGCAATAGAGGGTCTTTAGGGGTTGTACGTTCAGAAGTCGCTTCAGACAGTCTTGAGCAAAGGACTCTTCCCCCATCCCAGGCTGATCTTTCTAAATTCAGCTGCGCTTTTCTGTCTGTCTGCTGGTTGACCCCACAGAGTAGCCACCTCCAAGTCCTGTCTGTGTCTTCCCCAACCAGCTCCCTGGTTGTAATTGTCCTTCTGTTTCTCTACACTTTCCCAGACTGTTGCCAAGCTCCTTGACTCTTCCTTCTTCATTCTCTCACTTCTGTCTAGTCTTTGATCACCTTCCTAAACTAGGGAAGCAGGCAGGTTCTGTGGTTCAGTGGGCCACACATAACAAGCCCTTTGGAGACTCACAGACCGGGGTTCAAATCCCAGCTCTACCATTCAGTTAACTTCACTGGGCCTTGGTTTACTGATCTGCAAAGGAGAGTTAGACCTTGCTGGTGACTAGGGAGTCAAATGAGATGATGATGTAAGTGACAGTAGCTAGCACACAGTAGGTACTTGGTAAATGACAGTGCCTTACCCTTGCCCTACCAATCTTGGGAACTCTTGTTCATACACTGGCTCTTCATATTTGGGAAATGGAGAGCTGGTAAAGGTCTGGAGTCACCACCAGCTCCCTAAATATCTTTCTGGAGGGAACCGAATCCCCAAGTATCCCCGTTTCAAAGCATTTTAAACAGATAGCTTGATATGTGATCATAATGCCTGTCATTCACTGAGGGTCTACTACAGGACGGCTATTGCAGAAGTGCCTTAAATATGCTCTCTTCTTTCCTCCTGGCAATCCGATGAGGGAGTTTCCACTGTTGGCCCGTTTTGTAGTTCAGGAAACTGAGTCAGAAAAGTGAAATGATTGGCATAAAGTCACGTATCCAATTAGGAAATGAAATTGAGACTCAAGCCCAGGTTTTTCTGGCATCAAAAACCTGTGTGCCATCTGTCTGCTGGTTGACTCCACAGAGTAGCCACCTCAAAGTCATGTGTCTTCCCCAACCAGCTCCCTAGTTCCAATTGTCCTTCTATTTCTCTACATTCTCCCAGACTGCCTTGCAGCCCATTCACAACATGGTTCATTTCCTGGATGATGAGAAGCCCGCAGAGGTGAGAGATTTTCTCAGAATCTTTTCATGGACAGAATACGAAGTCAGGCCGTGGTGGGCCTGCCCCGGACCCAAACTTTTGCCCTAGAAGAGCAAACTGGGAGGCCCGAGACCTCAGACTGGCCCAGACCTGCCTCCCTGAGCTGGAACACCTCCCCAGAGTGACAGAGTCATAAACACAAGCAACTCTTTCAACAGGACGCTGAGCCTGAGTCATGGGGTATTTATAGACGAGCCCCCCTCTTCCCCTGGGCTTTGCCAGGATTTATCAGGTTCACATGGGGCTCGGAGGGCCACAACCTGTTTACCACCCAAGGTGCCCAAGCAGGCGGTTGGGACACACTTCGAGAACTAGGTCCAGGAGCTTGCTCGTGGTCAGACCTCACCTGACTCCCCTGACTCCAGACTGAGACACCCCTCCCCACCCCAGCTGCTCCACCTTCTCCCAAATACCACCCGCGCCCCGTGTGCCTGCCCCTGCCACAGCCACAGACACCCAGGGAACTCTGTCTCGGGCTGAAATGGGACAGAAATGCTGCTTTTCTGAGGAGTACCTCTTGGATTGATGGGAGGAGGTTAAAATCTTTCCCTGGCCCCACTACTCTTAGGGAGTGAATCCTCTCATTGGTTGGATGATTGAATTAATCATAACATTGACTGAGAATTTTCTCTGTACCAGATATCATGCTAAGAATTTTAACATTACTGTTACAAGTCCTCACAATGATTTTATAAGTTGCATGTTAATTTAATATCATTTTTGGAGAGGAGGACACTGAGGCCCAGAGAGGTAAAGTAAGTTGCTCAAGACCACACAGCCAGTAACAGGGCCTTCCTTGGTTCCAGAGTCCAAGCTGTGGGGTGACCTTGCGCCAGTTACTTCCCCTTCTGAGCCTGTTCCCTAACCTGTAAAATGGAGAAACTAATACCCACCTTTCACAGTTGTACAGACTGATTATAACTGGTACACAGGAGGCTCCCAAACCCGCTGCCCCTGATGTGCCACCCCCAACGATCAATGAATTAACTTATTTTAAGCTGCTTAAGGCAATCAATCAAGTCACAAGTCACATCTGGTTCAATCTTTAGGGACTTGAATACAGGACCCAGGCTGTTCCAGCCTTCGCTGCCTGCGGCCCCACCCTTTGTGTCTTTCCAATAGCCAGGCTTCAGGTGCAGAGTGACTCAGAACCCGAGGGTGGAGGGAGATGGCAGGGAGCGTGAGCGGGGGAGGGGGAGTTGGCGGATTAGGGGTTGGGTGGCTGTGTGCAGAGGCGCAGAGGAGTGCCCAGGCTCTCACCCCGGGATCTATTTTGGAGGGCGCCCGCCTCTAGGCTGCCAGCAGCTGGAACCTGAGGTGTCAGTGCTGAGTTAACAGAGTGGCCCCTGGAGCCAGATTCAGCGGTTGAGACCTGACCCCAGATCAGTGGCTTGGCGGCAGGCACTGGGCAGAGCCTGCTTCTGTGACAGCTGGGAGGCTGGGGTCTCCTGAGGCTCTGAGCCCCGCAAAGACCTGCGTGGGGACTGGGTTTTTGAGCCTTTGCCTGGGGCAGCCTGTTGCTTCCTGTGATCTTCACTCCCTCCTTCCCCAGACTAGTGCAGAGCCCCAGCCTGAGGTTCAGACGGATTTGGGTCTAAGATGCGACTGTTCCATTTACTACCTGTGTGACTTTGGACAACAGACTTAACCTCAGCAACCTGATTTAGGAATGGAGGCAAGCATACCTACCTCATAGGGCTGTGATAATTAAGTGGCGTCCTTGGGTAGGGTTGTGTCCCCTTTTCTCCCCTACCCCCGCCACCACTGGGTCCCATGAGGACAGGACTACTTCTGTCCTCCTCCTGCTCTGCGGGGGCCTTTAAATGTACTCCCCAGGCACTGACCTGGCTATTCAGGGGTCCTGGGGCTGATCCTAAGTCCTAAGTCCCTTCTGTCCAGCTGGCCAGGGCTAGACTTTGACAGAGGTGAAGGCCCAGCTCACTCAGCTGTAGCTTAAATGTCCTGCTGGGCTTTGTTAGAGGGCCCCAGGAAGGAGCCCCAGCTCCCTGGGTTCCAATCCCTAAGAACAATGACTTTTAACAGTGGGGATTTTTCCCAGCCATTTTCAATGCCTGAACAAAATTTTAACATTTAAATTTATTTACATACACACATATATAATTTTTAAATAAAAAAGAATCATATTACATGTAAGTGACATGCATTTTGGTTGCATCTAACAATATGCTGCTTACATCTTTGCATATTGGTTTCAATATAGAAAGCTCCATGTCATTTTTTAATTGGAGAAATATTTATACATATATTTATTTATTCTATAGACAGAGCACTTATTGGGGTATGATTTTATTTTCTTTTTCTTTTTTCTTTTTTAAAGAAAAAATTTTAAAACTTTTATTTATTTGCTTTTAGAGAGAGGGGAAGGGAGGGAGAGAAACAAACATTAATGTGTGAGAGATGAATCGATCAGCTGCCTCTCCTGGGCCCCCAACCCAGGCATGTGCCCCAATCAGGAATCAAACCAGTGACCTTTCGGTTCTCAGGCCGGCACTCAATCCACTGAGCCACACCGGCCAGGGCATAAACTTTCTCTTTTAAGCGTAATATACTTTCAGAACAATGCATGATTCGTAAGTGTAGAGGTCAAGGCATTTTCGCAGTGAGTATGCCTGCATAACCTGCACCCCGGTCAAGACCAGATCATTGCCAGCACTCCGGGAGCCCCACTTATGCTCCCCACCGCCCCCTGGTCCCCCGACTGAAGTTAACACTATCCTTACTTCTAACAGCTTAGTTTAGTGTGGGCTTTTGGGGAACTTCATAAAGACAGGATCCTAGAGTACGTGCTCTTTCGGTCAACATTCTTGATGAGATTCATCTTTGTTGTCACACATGGCAATGTTTGTTTATTCTCATTGCTGATGGTATTCACTATGTGACCACACAACAGTTTATTTGTTCCGCTGATGGGCACTGGGGTTGTTTCCAACGTTTTGCTACTACAAACAATATCACAGTCCTGGCCGTGTGGCTCAGTTGGTTGGAGCATCGTCTTGTAAACTGAAAGGTCACGAGTTCAGTTCCCAGTCAGGACACATGCCCGGGTTGCGGGCCAGGTCTCCCGTAGGGGTGCATGAGAGGCAACCACACATGGACATTCTCTCCTTCTCTTTCTCCTTCCCTCCTCTCTGTCTAAAAATAAATAAATCTTAAAAAAATAAATAAATACAATCAATAAACTTGTCCTCTGGTAAGGATTTAAAAAATTGTAAAAAAATCTTTGTATGTAAATAGATCTACTCTGTTGTACACTTGAAACTAAAATAATGTCAACTGTAATTGAAAAGTAAAAAAATTATAAAACTAAATAAAATAAATAGATCTATATATCTGAATATCTATCTATTTCTTGCTATCTGACTGTACCTTCCTGTTATCATCTTTCTAGTTTTTTGTTAAGAGAGATTTCTCAGAATATAGCTGCTGAGGCACATGTATGAATATTTCACATTTTGATTTTGTGAAATTGTATGCGCCCCCCCACCAAGGTCAAGTGTAACAGCAGTGTTCATTGCCCTACGCCTTCACCAGCCTTGGCTATTATTACTATTTTGTATTTTTGTCAAGTTGATAGAAGAAAAAGCAGATCTTACTGTGGTTTTAGGGAGATTTTTAATGTTGGTAAGGAAAAGCACCTTGTTTTATTTGTTTTTGTTTGGGGGAGAGGAGGCATTGGCATTTACTCTTTTGTGAATTGCCTTTTCTGTACCCTTTGCTTGTTTGTAAAGCTTCAGTGTGTTGTGGGCATTGACCTGGGTCTGTACTAGTTTTTTTGCGGTTTTCTCCCAAGGCTCACTTGTCTTTCAGCGTTGTTCGCGGGGCAACTGCCAGTTTAAATATAGTTTGTTTTCCTCCTGTTTACTGCTTATGATCTGGATCGTCCAGTGTGTGTGTGGCAAAATCCAGGTTCAAGCTAGTGGGGGTGGGGAGCAGCAGGCCAGGCAGGGTGGGTAACTGGCCCCCAAGACTCTCTCTCTAGGGTATAAGCACCAGAGCAACGGGTGGGCACTGAGCCCCGGGGCCTTGAATTTGCCATGAGGCTTCCTCCAGTTCCTTGTCCAGTATTCCCAGTGCTGACTGGCCCCACGCTGTTCAGAGTCTCTCCCCACAGCCCAGGGGCCCAACCAGAATAGGGCCATAGAGGGAAGGAAAGTTCAGGAGTGAGAGCTAAGCAGCCCACCTCTCTGAGTTCAAGGCCTGTCTTAGTCTGCTCAGGCAGCCATAGCAAAATACTACAGGGTTGATGGCTTCAACAACAGAAATTTATTTCTCACAGTTCTGGAGGCTAGAAGTCCAAGATCAAGGTGCTAGGAAGTTTCATTCTAAGCCTTTTTCTTTTGGCTTGTACATGGCTGCCACCGTATATGCTCACATGGCCTTTCCTCAGCCAGTGTGCATGAAGGGAGAGAGAGAGAGCAGGCTCCTTTGTGTCTCTAAGGGCACCGGCCCCATCAAACAAGGGCCCCGAGTCATGACTTTATCACCTAATTACCTCAAAAGGCCCCATTTCCAAATTACTGAGGGTTCCATCTTACTGAGGGTTAGAGCGTCAACATTTTGGAGAGACACAATTCAGTTCATGACAATGCCCCAGACCATTTCCTGGAAATGTAACCTTAGTCAAATTACTCAATCTCCCCATGACTCAATCTGTAAAATAAGGATGATAAAACTATCGACCTCATGAATTAATAATATACATATAGTTATAAAACGCTTAGAACGGACTGTGATAGCTGACCTCCGAGACGGACCTCAATAATTCTTGCCTCCAGGAATTCATACCCTTGCGCGCTCCCCTCCCACACTGTATCAGGGTTGGTCTGTGTGACCAACAGAATGCAATGGAAGTGATGGTGTGTGATGTCTGAGGCTAGGTCATAAAAGGCACTGCCTCTTCGGTCTCATCCTTTGGCTCACCCTCCAGCCACCATGCTGGGAGGATGCTCGAGCAGCCCCATGGAGAGGTATGTGTGCTGAAGAACCGAGGCTTCCCACCAACTTGCCAACCGCAGGACTGAGTCATCTTGGAAGTGAGGCCTTAAGACAAACTGACCGCTTGCCGCCCCAGGCGACGTCTTCGCCGTCGCCTCCTTAGACACAGACACTGAGCTGAGCCACCCAGCTCAATGCTCTGGAGTTGCTGACCCACAGAAATGGTGTGAGATAATAAATGTTTATTATTTTTTTAAGATGCTAAGTTTTGGGAAGATCCGTTATGCGGCCATAGCTACTCTATTGGTCGTGGGATTACCCATAGCAACTGTTCAGTAAAAACCATCCAGTACAGTACGAGTCCCCTGACTATGAAAATATTAACAACAATGTTTGCTGAGTGTCTGTCCTGTGCCAGACACGTGCCGTGTGCCTGGGCTAATGGACTCCCACCTCTACACCCTCAGTTTTCAATGAAGTATAGAGTGTTGGGGGCAGGTACTCAAAACCTAAGACTCTTGGGGCTAGAAAGGCCCAGGGATATCATTACTCCAGACAACGCTCATTTTACAGATGAGGAAACTGCGACATAGAGGTTAGGTAACCTTCCCAAGGTGGCTGATATGTGGAGAAGCCTAAACTTGAACTTGGGCTCATTAGAGCCTGGGCAGCCTCTTTGTTGTTTCTCCGCACTCACAGGGATTTGCAATAAGGGTTTCTTACACCTCACTCTCTAGAGCACTTTCAATACTTTATTTCAGAATCGTCGCTGTAGAGCCCCCTCCAGTCCCGACTAACACCCCAGCTCCCTGGGTCAGTCCCTCTAAGGCCCCCCGCCCCCCGGAGCCCTTGTAGCAGTCCACAGTAATTGTCTAGGCCTGAGGACAAAGGGAAGAGGCCTGCAGTGCTTCCGGTCCTTGGGTGGTGACGTCCAGAACTCTATGCTCCCCTCCCACTGCATCGCGCCCCAGACCCCATGGACCCGCCTCTGCCACCTGCTGTGGCTTTAGCCTCTGGATCACATGACCTGTTGGTTGGTTCCCATGATTTGGGATGATTCTTCTATGAGGATGACTTTGAAGCATGTGACAGGGATCTTAAACCGTAAGAAAATGATACCTCTCCCCACCTTTCTGAGGCACCACAGATGCTCGAGGGGAAATCCAGAGGGAGAGGCAGGGTAGACTCCACCCTGCAAGGGAGGTCACTGGGGCAGGGGTGGGTGGAGAACAGCACACACGTGGAAAGGATCTGCTCCATCATGTACCGAGGAAAACTTTCGGCAAGCCCAAGGTATGCAGAAATGAAAGGAGAGATGGAAGGTATTTTCCTCCCAGCATCACTTCCCCCCAGCCTGTGTCATCCACAGGGAAGAGTTCCTCTGAGAACCCCGCCACTGGGAAGGAGGAAGGACCCTCAGGGATCTCTTTCCAGTGCCCCATTTGGCAGATGAGGAAACTGAAGTTGGGCGTGGCTGGCTGGGCACCACGTTGCTGGTCTCTGGCAGAATGAAACATGGAGCCCAGGTGTCCGGGCTGCAGGCCACGGTCCTCTCCCTCAACCAAGAGGCCTCAAGATCTCAGGTTTCTAAAAAATTCCCTCTCTAGTGATCATCAAAAAGAGCAAGACTTTGGGGTTGAATCTGCCTATCCCAGCTCTGCCTATACGAGCCACAGGACTTGGGGTAACGCCATAGGCCAGTCTGTGCCTCAGTTTCTTTATCTGTAAAATGGAGATAAGTATGATTTACTCATGTTTGTTGCGACAACTGACTGAAACAGTACCAGGATGCCCAGCCGCTCGCAAATATTAAATCAATAAAAAGTGGTGTGCCCATGAGTCCTGGTGGTGGAGTGGCCTCCCACAGTCTTTTCAGCAGATGGGCTCCATGTGGCCCGGTGCCCCTGTTCCCAATACCCATGGTCGTGCACCGAGGGCCTCGAGGGGCCACCATGGAGGTCTCTACCAGCTCATGAGTGAGAGCATGGCGGCCGTCCCTCCAGTGGCTGGTTCCACTCCCAGGAATAACTCCTGTGGAAGTGCCAGTACCCTGGGGAAACCATCTTCCACCATCCTGGCCTCCCCAAGGCCCACCTGTGTCACCGGTGGGCGAGTTGCTTTTTGGGAAGTCCACTCCCCCATTCATGGCCCCTGTGTCAGTGTCACCAGAGCACTCAGAATCTCCTCAGGCCATCAGTGGCATGATCACCTGTGACCTGGCTAGGGAAGCCACAAGGCAGCAGCCTGGCAGACACAACACCAGCCCCTTCCCCCACCAGCCGCCAGACTTCCAGAGGTGCTAGGTTCTTTTATATCAAAACAGCGGCAGTCCAAAAAGAAGTGGAGGGAACCCCACTCTTTACTACCCAAGCCACAAGTGAGCCTTCCTGACACCCCAAAACCGTGTGCCTTGCACCAAGTGGAAAATAAATGACAGGCAGCCAGCAAACAAACAAACAAAGGTGTTGTAATAACTATTACCTTACATCTCTCTCTTTTCCTAGCCAGGCCCAGACTACTTTCCCCGCTGCTTTTCCCGCCTCCTACTCCACTGGGACCCCCTCAGGCACTAAAGCCCCTCCCTCCAGTAACACAGACTTTGGGGGTGGTACCAAATGAGAAGTCTGTCTCTTAGCTGTGCAATGTTCCATGAGTCACTTAACCTCTCTGAACTTCAGTTCCCGATGTGAATCACAAAATGAGAATCACAATACCCAGAATCATTCTCTGACAAATCAATGGCACAGAAGAATGGGAGGAAAGACTATCGTTACAGATTAAGAGATTAATGAGACAAAATCAACAACATGCCCTGTGTCAGATCTCGTTTGGATCACATTTGGACAAACTGTAAAAAGGCATTTGAAACAATCAGCAACCTCTTAAAATGGTCTGGGGTCTTGATAATATTATTAAGAAACTATTGTCATTTCCGCTAGGTACTGTAAAGGCATGGCGATGGCGGAAAACAATCTTTATCAGTTAGAAATGCTTCCTGATGTATTTATGGGTGAAATGACTTGATGACGACGACTGGCTTTAAAATATTTCAGAACAAAGATGTGAGGGATATTATAGATGAAATAAGATCGGGGAAACATGAAGGGTGAAAGCTGGATTTGGTCACATTTATACTATTCTCTCTGCTTCTGTGCGTTTGAAACTTTCACTAATAAACAGTGAAGTGAATAAATAAGAAGACCTGCAGAGAAGGAAGCAGTAAGATGGAGTAGTTAAAAGCTTCGGGCTCAGATGCACCACTGATGTTCTGAATTTGTCTCTTTGTTTGTCAGTTCACATTTGGTAGAATATTCTACCAACTGGCTTTGTACAGCTTTATAACTCCCTGCTTCTGATGCTGGCTCTGCCACTCACTGGCTGGGCTTGTTTGGCCAAGTGACTTAACCTCTCTCCGCCTCTGTAGGTCAGCTGCAAAACAGGGAAAATCGTTACCCCTGTGTTACTGAGCTATTTTGAGGACCACACAAGTGGATAAATGGAAAGGGCTTAGCACAGTGCCTGGCATGCAGTAAGTACTCAATAAATGCTTCAATGGGAGGAGCACAGGTTTCGGAAGATATGAACCCCAGCTCAGCTCTGCCACTTGTGACTTTGGCCAAGCCATGAATTCTCTGAACCATGTTTCCTCCTGGGAAAAGCGAGGATCATAATATCTCCCTTGCAGGACTGCTGTGAGGATGAAATGACAGGACATGTTTTGATGCCCAGAATTGATGCGGACACCGGCCTGCAGTGTCCGTGGCGTCATGGCTGAGACACGAGATAAATTCACATGGACTACCGAGTCCTGTGGGGGAAGAGGGAAGGCATGGCCACTCTCTCAAGAGGAGAGCACCCTGACTCTTGCCTTGACAGGCTTTTGTTGTCTTTCTGGGCACATTACATGAAGGGTGGTTTTCACTTACTATGCACAGGCCCTCATTGACTATGCATAGGATCACTGTAGGTGATTACCTGTTACAGATGACAAAGGAAAGGATGTTGCTAATTACATCAAGAAAGAAGGATATTTGCAAATGCAAAGGGAAAAGTGGTTGAAGTGGTTACACTTGTCCTTGGAAAGTTTAGCTTGGATTTTAGGAAGTTGCAGTAAGCCCTTGCTGCCTCAATTCAGGGTGAGGGATTTTAGCAAAAGAAAGTTTCAAAACGGCCTACGTAAAATGCAGGCCTGACTCCCTACAGGAGAACCCACCTGTGGGCGTGGGTCCTGTGTCGCTCTCCACTGTCCGAGTGGGAGCTGGGCCCACGCCACGCTGAACGGCCTCCCAGACAGCGTGGCCCATGTGGGAATTTCCCTTCCCCACCCCTCGACTTTCAGCGGCGCTGGCCTTGCCAGCTCCCAGGCTGGAGTTGATCCCACTGTCCGTTTGCTTGGCCGCTGCCCCTGGACCGCCAAGTGTGGCTAGAGACAAACAGAGTCATGTGAATGGCTTCTTACAGATGGCAATGCGTGTTAGGTAACATTGGTGAGGCTCTTCTGCTTCCAGGCAGCTTCCTCCCGTGTCTCACACCTTCCAGTCCAAACTTTCCCCACCACCCATGCATGCTACCCTTCTCCCTGCTTCTGCCGCAAAAGTTGGCCTCAACTCTTGGCT
This sequence comes from Micronycteris hirsuta, assembly GCA_004026765.1. NCBI lineage: Eukaryota > Metazoa > Chordata > Mammalia > Chiroptera > Phyllostomidae > Micronycteris > Micronycteris hirsuta. The sequence continues at coordinate 115,089 of PVJI01000899.1, forward strand.
GGCATCACCAATGTGAACACCTTTCTCTCAACTTTCCAGCACCTTACCTCCATATTTTCCTCTCTCTTTAAAAAAAAAAAAAAAAATTATTTATTTTTAGAAAGGGGAAGGGAAAGAGAAAGAGAGGGAGAGAAACATCAATGTGTGGTTGCCTCTCACATACCCGCTGCTGGGAACCTGGCCTGCAACCCAGGCATGTTCCCTGACTGGGAATCAAACTGGTGACCCTTTGGTTTGCAGGCCAACGCTCAACCCACTGAGCCACACCAGCCAGGGACATCTTTTCCTCTCTCTTATCCTCCCATATCAACAGTCAGATTGTCCATCTCCTTCCCAATGCTTCAGAATTTACTCCATCTCCCCCTCCGCAATGTTCCAGTACTTTCTCTCCACTGGTTGCACCCTCTCAGGCAAAAACAAAAAAACAAACAAGCAAAAATCTTGGTCAGGTACATTGATCTCCCCCAAGTCTGGCAGCCACCCTGCTGCTCCCTGTTTAATTCACACATTCACTTATTCACTCATTTAAGAAACATTTCTTAAGAGCCTACTATGTGCCAGGCACTGGAGGTAAAGAGACAGTCTTTGCCCTTAAAGTCTTCCGGAGAGTCAGACTCACAGATGGGAGGATGACAAGTGAGATGCAAAGATGGACCCGTGCTGGGTGGTGAGATTCACTGGGTACCACGGGAGGAAAGGGAGCCTGAGGATGGCTCTCAGCCTTCTGGTCTGCGCAGCGGGTGACGGTAGAGCGGCTCACTGAGATGCAAAACAAGGAAGAGGGGAGGAGGAGCTCAGTGTGAGGGGCGATGGTGCCCTGCGGGTGGGTCTGAGTCTGAGGTGCTATTGGAGCATCTCAAGAGAGATCTCCAGCAAACCTTCAGTGAAGGGAGAGAGCTGGAATTTGGGATTTGAGGATCGTTAGCATACAGAAGTTGGAACCATGAATGCATAGAGAGAGAGAATTCTCTCTGTTGCAAGTGACTGAATGATGATACCATGGTATTTGTTAAGTTGCATCTAATAGTTAAGCGGTGGGAAGTCCCAGGGTTGGGTAACCTGGCAGCACAGCAATGCCAGTGCTTTCTCTGGTTCCTCTTTGTCCTTCTCAGGGAGCTGATTTCTTCCTCAGACTTGTCCTGTCTTGGTTGCAAGGCTGGGAAAAACTGAGGTCATGTGCGCAAGGAAGAAGGAATGGCCTTTTTTCAGCCCTTGTCTCCCGGCCTGGCACTGCTGACCTACACAGCTCAGTAGGCGCATGAGGAACTTGGGCTCTGCAGTCAAGCATGTCTGGGTTCATGTCCTCAAGCCACTTCTGCAAGCTGTGTGACCTCATACAAGTTATTTTTCCTTTCTGTGCCTGAGTTTCCTCAGGCCTATAATAAGAAATATATATTTGTTCTTTGCCCAGTTTCTGGTTCACAGCTCCTTAAACCCTTAGACATTGTAAGTGCAGAGAGTGATGGAGGTTATGTGAATGAGATGACTTGGAAGCACCAAAGGATGGGGGCTGGTTGCCAGGAGAACCCGCCATATGATTAGAGAGTGGGAACTTTCAGTCCCAAGTGTCTCTCACTCTGGGCAGGGGAGAGGGGCTGGAGGTTCAATCAATCACCAATAGTTAATGATTTAATCAGTCAGGCCTATGGCTTGCATACTAAGGCTTCCAGGCATACTAAAACCCAAGAGGACGGGGTTTGGAGAACTTCTAGGTTTAAGAACATGTGGAGGTCCTAGAAAATCTTGCCACGTCCCTTCGCATATACCTTGCCTTCTGCATCTCTTCTATCTGGCTGCTTCTGAATTTTATCCTTTTATAATAAACCCTTGATCTAGTAAATGAAATCTTCCTCTTGTGTCTGTGCTCTTCTCTAGTAAATTAACTGACCCTTTGGAGAGGGTGTCAGGGGAACCTCCAATCTGCAGCTGGTCGGTGAGAAGCACAGGTAAGAGCCTGGGTGTCTGAAGGAGGGTGGTCTTGTGGGACTGAGCCCTTTACCTGGGCAGATCACATCGGAATGGAGTGGAATTCTTGGGCACCCTGCTGGTGCCTTAGAATTGTTTGTTGGTATAGGGGACCCCCTCCTCCATGTTGGAATTGAGTCCGGGGACCCTTTTCAGGGATATAGTCATTTTTGTCATTGTTGAGAGGACAAAATGAAATGATACATATAAAGTTCTTAGCACAGTGTCTGGCACATAGCAAGTGCTCAGCCAAAGCTAGCCATTAACATTTTGGGGGGCCAGCCTCTCCTTGAATTTCCCCAGCCCCTTGTCTTCTAGGCCCCCTCCTCTTTCTCTGACTGCTCCCCCTTTTCCTCTCCTCCTTACTTCCCCCCGTTCCCGAGGCTGGCTTCTTTGCCCTCCCTGCTCACTAGGTCTTGTCTCAGGGCTCCAACCCTCAACTCCTCTCCAGGCTGAGGAGACCAGGCCCACTCTCCTGCCGTCCCTCTTTTGTGAACCCTGGATGCTCCTGTATGTCCCATACCCTCTTAGGCTCATCCTGAGGCCTGATGTCACTGCCCCCATTCTCACCTCAGCACCTATACCAGGTGGCCCTAACTAATGTACTCTGGCGTGAGCTTCTGTCTTAAAAACAACCTCTGGGACTGCTGCTCTCATGACTTCTACCTGCCAACATGGAAGCCGTCCAGAAGGACATGGAGAACAATTTGAATTGGTGCAGAGAGCACAGGAGAGCCGGTGGATAGCTTCTAAGTGAGACTAGGTAGGGCTCAGTTATTTCCGTCTGTCGCCCTTCCTAGGCTGTGGGCATCTCAGGGCGGGGAAAAGGGTTCCTCATCTGACTGTCACCTTGGTGCCTGGTGTATACAGTTAGTACTCAGAAAAATAGCTCATGAATGAATGTGATTCCTGGCTTTGCCCCTTAACTTGCTTTGACTTTGAATAAGGTCCTTATTTGATCCCAGTGTCAAACTCTGTAAAACAAGGGAATTGGACTACGTTTTAAGGGAGCTCTTTCAGCATTAAAGTGGCATTGGTGGTCATGGGATGGGGGACAGGCTAGCCAGGGTCAGGGGTGCATGTCAAGGTCTCCAGCAACGTGCTGTGCTCAGGTCTAAGGCTGAAAGATGGGCTCAGAGGGAGGGGCTGCCCTGCCCCTTCTTCTTGGGAGCTGCCCAGGACTCCAGAAGAAAGGTGGCCCCGATTATGGCCAGTGAGGGGGCACTGGCTATTAACCCTGAAACTCCTGAGGGCCCATTCCCTGGGCCCCATCCCTGGCTCATTGGCCAGGTGCAGGAGGGGACTGATTTCTGGAGGAAACTCTGGGTGCCCAGCCCTCCCCCAAGTCTGCCCACGAACAGGCCGTTCTTGTTTACGACCCCCGTCCCAAGAGGACAACGATTGCTCATCCCCACACGTGACTTGAGAGTCTGGTCTTGCAGCAGGGAGGTAACTCAAGCCCGCCAGCCGTGCTGGCACCGGAATGCTCAGCTGGTCCCCTCTTGGGGCTCATGTGACCAGGGTCCAGCTATAAATATCAGAGGGGCCTCAGACCAAGACAGATTTCGGGCACCAGGAGAAGAAGGCCAAGAGACTCCGGGCGGGTGTTCTGTGACAAAGGCAAAACCCCAGGTCTGCTTAGAGTGAGGCAGGTAAAGGAGGCAGCCAGGCGAGCCCCACACCTCCCGACGGCATGGATTACAAAGCAGGCCTGATCCAGGATGGGAACCCCCTGGAGAACCTGGAGAAGCAGCTGATCTGCCCCATCTGCCTGGAGATGTTTACCAAGCCCGTGGTCATCTTGCCGTGCCAACACAACCTCTGCCGGAAGTGTGCCAGTGACACCTTCCAGGTCAGTGGCGGGCATGGCCTGGTCCTGGGGGCTGAGGGGGGCTGCTCCGCTTTCCTGGGATGAAAACTCTTCTCTCGTAGCCCAAGACCCTTCTAAACTGGACACCGGTTTTCCCCTGCAAAGGCCTCTGGACTGAGCTGAGGGGGGCTGGGTAGTAGCTCTGAGGGCCCAGTTTCTTTTCCATGACGCAGGTGTCCCCTCCCCATCCTGCGGTGGCTCAGCCACCTCTGCCCTGAGCACTGCAGTTGACTCTTCAATCAGGAGTCAAATGCCTCAAGTGATAAGTGGGGGAGGCAGGGGGAGAGGAGAGAGAAACCAGACCCCTGGGGCTGGAGCCAGCTCCCTGGTGGCAGGGGGCCCAGAGCTTTAGGAGGAGGGAGGGTGGGAGGCACTGAGCGGTAGCGCCGCCTTCCTCTTCAAGGCTGTTGCCTCCAATATGGGGCAGGAGGGGCTTCACCTCCTAAGAAAGACAGGAGAGTGGATGTCCCAGCTGAGAGGCAGGACTCAAGGTTCCCCAGCAGCGCTTTATAAAATGTTCTCTCACTGTTTTATCTTTAAAGTAGCAGCCGTAGTCGCTGGCTCTAATTATAATGCCCACTTGACGAATGGGCAAACTGAGGCTTGGAGGGATAAGGTTGCCAGCCTAAAGTCCTTCAGAGTATACCTGACTTGAACTCCAGGCCTGTTGATTGCTTGGTGCTTCTCGGGTGCTCCCTGTGTAAGTGAGCTGCCTCTCAACTCAAGGCAGGAGGCTCCAGGTCATGCGGTTTGACAAGAACGGTTGGGGTGAGCAGGAGGGAGGATAATCAGAGATTAGAAAGGGCAGGGGTTGAGGGGGGAGCCCAAGCCTCACCTCTGTCCTTGACACCCACAGGCTGCAAACCCCTACTGGACCAATCGCGGTAGCTCGATGTCCATGTCTGGAGGCCGTTTCCGCTGCCCCTCCTGCCGCCACGAGGTGATCATGGACCGTCACGGAGTATACGGCCTACAGAGGAACCTGCTGGTGGAGAACATCATTGATATCTACAAGCAGGAGTGCTCAAGGTCAGTTCGCCCGGCTGCTGGGAGCCCGTCCTCCCAGCCCAGCCGTTCTGTGCCTGGCTCTCCCAGGCTCCTTCCTCCTTCATCTGCTCGGGATCCAGTCCCCTAGCTGGATGGGCGCCACCAGCCAGCGCGGAGAGCCATGTCCCTCTTCCTCAGGCAGGAACAGAAACAGAGGCTCGCCCTGTCCCCCCTCTCTGATTCTCTGCGTCACTCAGTGAGTGGGAAGGGGCCCAGACTGCTCTTCTGCAAGCAACTGAGATAGGAACCAGAGGAAAGACAAGATGTGAGAGGGACAGAGAGGCACTGGGGCCAGCTAAGTGGCCCTGATAAGCCGAAAAAGTGCCCAGTGAGAACGCAGCCAGTTTCTCTATAGTGATAGCAACAGCTAAGGGAGGCACACACTGGGAATGCTTGCTCCCACTGCTGCACAGCAGCCCTGTAAGTCAGGCATGACTGATCATCCCATTTCACAGAGAGGGAGGCTGAGGCTCCAAGAGGTGAAGTCAGTGGCCCAAGGTTGCCCGGCAGGGAAGTGGAAGAGCAGGGAGTGGGCCCTGTCGAGGGAGCTCCATGTCTCCCTGATTATAGAAGCGCAGCTCCGTCTCAGGCAGAGCTTGGGAGCGTTGGAGGTTGTGCAGTGTTGGGCCTCAAACTGGGGAGAGGCACAGCTACTAGGGAGACCTTTACAAACCAGGACGTCCCGACAAGACTTCCAGGCAGCCCTTAGGGTCCAAAACTGTTGCAGCCTGTGGGCAGCGTCCTGCCCAAGGAAAGGTGGCAGACCCCCCCTAGTGAGAAAAAGCTCAGGCCTAGGGAACTGTGTTTGCTCGTCTGACTCTGTTACTAACGCCTTGTAGGGCCCTGGGTAAGTCTTTGAGCCTTCATTTCCCCTGCTTTCAGGGGGGACAGTAAGATTCGTTTTGGAGACTGTATAAGATTGTAATGGGAAATATTAAAAAATGTCAAATATTTTTTGAGCACCTACTGTGCGTAGGCACTGTGCTAAGTATTTCCCACGAGTTATCTCTACTTAATTCTCACAGTAACCCTATAAGACATTCTTCCCCTCATTTTACATGAGAAGCTCAGGGGGCTCGAGGGCTGTCCAAGGCCACTCAGCTTGCAAGTGCCGAAGCTGAGAGGTGGCCTGTCTGACTGACTCCACAGCGAACACTTCTGACCGCTGTTGTCTCTCGTGTTGCTAGGGCTCAACACTGCAAAAATGCGAATATACTTTTGATCATTAGAATCCTAATAAAATCAACAATGCACCAGAATATTAGCCCACCCAGTGTCGACCTATGAAGACCGTATCGTGTTTGAACCTGCGAGGGCTTCCTGCGTGGTTGGATGACAAAGATGGCTGCCCTGTGCAGGGGTCTGCCCTGTGCAGGGCACTCCACCGTCATTACAGACAACTCCTGCCACGGTCCCAGGGGCTCTGGGGGGAAACCAAAGCTCAGAGAAGTGAAAGCACTTGTCCAAGGTCACAGAATGAATAAGTGCAGAACAATCTGGATTCAAACGCAGACGCAGAAGTCTGGGCTGGGTGGTCATCTGCAATGTTAGGGGCTGGGAAATCAGAGGTAGTGTAGACGTGGTGTTGACTCTAAATGAGTGTGGAGTCCACACTAGCTAGGGGAGGGAAGACCTAGACCCGCCCCCCCCTCCCAAAATGAATCTCAGGTAGGAGGCCACCAGTTTCCTGAGAGAAGCACAGATAACATGTCAGAGCCCCTAAGTGGAGAGAGAGACAAAGGGAGAGAGACATTCTAAGAATGAGTGTTTGGGAAGAAGGGGAAGGAAGAGACTAGACTTTGGGAACAATCTCTGGACTTGAAGTCCAGGCTTGTGCTGAGCTGTTGGACAGCCCTGAACGGCTCGTGTACTAGCTGTGTGACTCGGGGCACACACACTGCTTCCTTCTCTGAGCCTCGGGGCACCCTCCATGCTTGTTGATTCATTCTTTCTACCTGTATTTACTCACCACCTCCTCTGCGCAAGGCACTGTACACTGCGTGTTCAGACCGAGGGGAGTGGGCAAGCGCCCTGCTTTGATGGAGGTTAGTCTGGTGGATTAAGTATAGAGTTCAATGAGGCCGTGATAAATTGGTTCACTTAGAGCCCAGCCTGCAGAAACCGAGAGTTGTGACTATGATTAGAGCAAATGAACTTCAGCCTCCGCTGCCCTGACTTGCTGGATGACCTTGGACAAGTCAATTGACCTTTGGGGGCCCAGTTTCCTCTTCTTGAAAATGTCTCCAGATCTGACTCTGGGATTCTACCACCCTTCCCATGTCCAAGCCAACTCCATCACCAGAGTTTGAGTCCTAGTATGTGTTGACAACACGGTGTCATTGGCTTCCCTGGTGCTGGTTCCCCAGAGGATAAAGACAAGGATTAGGATGTCCAACCACTGAGAACTGGGTCATAGATCTGGGGAGCAGCTGTGACTGGAGCTGGGTGAGGAGACTCCCACCTTGTGACTCGTGACTCTTCCACTTCAGTAGGCCCCTGCAGAAGGGCAGACACCCCATGTGCAAGGAGCATGAAGACGAGAAAATTAACATCTACTGCCTCACCTGTGAGACGCCCACGTGCTCCATGTGCAAGGTGTTTGGGGCCCACAAGGCCTGCGAGGTGGCCCCCCTGCAGAGTGTCTTCCAGGGGCAAAAGGTACTGGCTTGAGCCACTTCTTCCCACAGCCTGCTGGGTATGGCCCGATGATTCAAGACTCAGATTTGATCCCTGCAGATCTGCTGAGCCAGCCTTTCAGTAATGGTCCCTCTGGAGGGACTTCCCAGGCTGCAGGGACAACAGTCTTTGCCTTCCTGGGGGAGGGGGCTGAGCTCATGGGTTATACTTAGAGCCACTTGAGAGCACCTGGGTGTGGCCACAGGGGAGAGGCCAGACCCCAGGGCCAGGCCACAGGGGCCTCTCAGGCCATGACTTTTACACCCCAGCGTGCTTTGGGCCCCAGACACCTCTTCCTGTGCCGGTCACCCGTCTCAGGCTCCAGATTCCCCGGACTTGCGGGAGACCCACTCTCCTGTCTGTACAGTGACCTGTGGGCCCTCTTTCCATACCCTTTCTTCCCCACCTCCTACCCTTCTCTTGATCTCTTTTTTCAATCATTTTTAAAATTAATGTTCGAATACAGTTGTCTCCATTTTCCCACCACCACTTTCCCCTACCTGCCCCCCCTCACCATTTTAGATCTCTGTTAGAACTCCCAACTATTTCCTCTTTTCATCCCTTCTTTCTTAGAAACAAGCCCCTCCTCTACCAGTACTTTGCTGTGTATTTTGGGCAGCTCACTTCCCCTCTCTGTGCTCCATCCGTAAAATAAAGGAAACAGTATCTCTCATATTCTCTGCTCTGGACCTCAGCTGCACCTCAGAAACTGGAGGCTCTTTTTAGCAGAGAGGGGAGTGAGGGTGACATTTTGTTGCCAATTCCCAAGAGGGCAGGCCCTGAGACTATTTCTGTCTCTCCTCCCCCGATCTCCCACCCCTCCTCCCATCTAGACTGAACTGAGTAACTGTATCTCCATGCTGGTGGCGGGGAACGACCGCATGCAGACCATCATCACTCAGCTGGAGGACTCCAGTCGAGTGACCAAGGTGAGGGGACCTGGGGGTTTGAAGCCTCCCTGGCAGCCTAATCTGTGGGGTGAAGGCTCACCCAGGGTTTGTGACTCAAGGCTGGGGCCTGCAGCCTGGGGTGTTCGAGCAAGAATGGTGGGGAGGGACTGACTAATCCTTTAATCCACTCATTCAACACATGTTTCTGGAGCACAGCTGTGTGTCAGGCCCTGCCAACGGCCCCAGGGATGGGGCGGTGAACAAGACAGCCCCCCCACCCCATCCCCAAATTCCCAGGGTTTTGTTTTATCTTATTTTTTTTAGCATTGGTAGTTTTTAGACCATTATTCTCTGTGTGCTGTAGACCAAGGCTTCAAACCCTGAAGTGCACACAAGTCATCCTGGGGTCTTGTTAAAATTCAAGTTCTGATTCAAGAGATCTGGGATGAGGCACGGAATTCCGCGTGTCTAACAAGTTCTTGGGGTTTGCCCAAGTGCTGACCCATGGACCACACTTAGAGCAGCAAGACTGTAGAGCCAGAAGGAAACTTTTCCATTTCTGTGAAAGCACCCATGATTTTCTTTCTTCACTTGGGATGGGTCCCTGAGGATGAGATGGGGGCGAGGGATCATCATATTGCTGGTAGACAGAGTGTGTAATAGGCTCGAAGGAAGGAGGGGGGCATTGCTACCACCATGTGGGCTCCCAGGCTGACAGATGATGCTAGAGCCCCCACTCTGATGAAATGCTATTATTGTACCCATTTTACAGATAGGAAACTGAGATGTAGCATCTGTGGTGAAGACAAGGGAACTTCATTGAGGAAGTCGCTAGGGGAGGAGCTGCTTCTCCACCTCTTCTAGGACCAAATGATGCAGAACTTCTTGAATCCATCCTCGGTCCTAAAATGGGGAGAAGAGTGTGACTTGGGGACGGACATACTGGCGGGCCAGAATGTATCATTTCATTTGACCCCGCAGTCTCTGTTTTTGAGGAAAGGGATTGCTTTCTCCGTGACACCAGACTCCAAACGTGTACTGAGTAGCTATGAAAACTTAGCAAGTGCTTTCTTCTTGCTAAACCCTCATTTCATCTTGTGTAAAATGAGGGTATAGTAAGACCTTTTCCAGCTTTAGATTCTTTGTTCCTAGCACACCTATTCCAGAAAGGAAGTGTTGGGGGTAGGGAGAAGCCCATAGGAAGTGACTCCAAGATTTCTGCCCCCAGGAGAACAGTCACCAAGCAAAGGAGCAGCTGAGCCGGAAGTTTGACATGCTGTATGCCATCCTGGACGAGAAGAAGAGTGAGCTGCTACAGCAGATCACGCAGGAGCAGGAGGAGAAACTCAGCTTCATTGAGGCCCTCACACAGCAGTACCGGGAGCAACTGGACAAGTCCACCAAGCTGGTGGAGACGGCCATCCAGTCTCTGGACGAGCCTGGGGGAGCCATCTTCCTCTTGGTGAGCCCGAGTAGGAAGGTGTGGGCAGTGGGTTCAATTCAACAGCTCTGTATAAGGTTCAAATCATGCTCCTCCTCTGACCACCTATATGCCCTTGGGCAGGTCATTTAAATCTCCCTGAGGCTCATTTTCCTCATCCGTAAAACAGGCAAAAAACAATCTATTAACTGAGCACTTACTATAGGTCAGCCACAGAGATGTAGGAGACACAGCCCTGCCCCAGAAGAGCTTGTTGTGGGGAGAGACACAAAGAGACCAGCCAAAAGATTCCACAGCTCAGTTCCATAAAAATTTCCTAAGCACCTACTGTAGGCCAGGCTCTGTGCTAGACATTGGAAATAAAGAAGTGCTTAGGATGAGATTCTCATCTTGCAGAGTTCAGGGTTTAAGGTGTTTAGAATGATATCCCTAAAATCCAAGCTCCCTGCCAGGAAAATGGAAAGGGCCTAGAGTGATCACCAAGACCTGTGCAGACCAAGGACAGAGGGAAAAGATCCAAGTTCTCTTTGATTCAGGGTGGGGAGCAGGTCACAACTGGGCTAGGGAATGGCGCCAAGTGCCCATCTGCAGCACCCAGGCACTGGTTTTGCTGATTCCCTGGGGCCATCCCTAATACAGTCCTAACCATTTGCCCTCTCTCCCCCCACAGAGTGCCAAGCAACTCATCAAAAGGTCAGTGTTTCCCCGGGGCTGTGATCCAAGGCCCTAGCTCCTACCAGGGCCTCTGACTTCTGTCCAGTGGGCCTCCTCTTTTACATTAGGGCTGCTGGGAGGGTCTCATCCTGGGCTGGCTTTCCTGGCCTTTGCATCATCCCGTGCTTTCTTGAACTGGTATTTGCTTGTGCCTGGAGAGGAAATACTCCACCCCTCCAGAGGGAGCCTGCAGGTGCAAGGCCTGGGTGTGGGCACAAGCGTGTGCACTGGTGTGAGTCGAAGGTACAATACCACTCCCTGCACTGAGCCCCAGATCTCTCTCTCCCCTCTCCCTTTCTTTCTCCCCCACAGCATTGTGGAAGCTTCCAAGGGTTGCCAGCTGGGGAAGACAGAGCAGGGCTTTGAAAACATGGACTACTTTACTTTGGATTTAGAGCACATAGCAGACACCCTGAGGGCCATCAGCTTTGGGACAGGTAACGGAGGTGGTGGTGCCACTTTTCTCTTTCCCTGCTCAAACCCTGGAAATCAGCTACCCTTCCACTGAGCCCCACGTGGAGACAGATACACGAGCAAAGATGCCCAGATATCCGTCAGCTTCTGGGTGAGCCCAGAACTGAGCGCAGTGCCTGGTACATAACTGGTGCTCAGTAAATTATCTCTGCAGGGAGGCGTCTTGGGCTGTAGGAAGCGCATAGCGTCTGGCGACAGGCGGACCTAAGTTTGAATCCAGGACCGCCATTTGTTATCTGTGTGACCTCTGCTGACCCCCTCCGCCTCCCTGAGCTTCATTTTTCTAACTAAAAATTAGGTTAGAAGTGGGCCCGCTCATCATGACTACGTCATGGCGCTGCCGCAACAACTAAGATGTTGACACAGAAGATTTTATAGAACACTGGACATATACTAATTAGTGCCTAAAGCTAGTTTTGGCTTCAGCTTTTTCATGCTATCATCTGTGATACTCAGGTACCCTAATTTATCTATGCCATATCCTCATTTCTGTTTATAGTTACTCTCCCACAGGGTACCAACAATAACTGTCCCAAGGTAACCATAACAGTAGTAAGAGGAAAATAATAAGAGCAAAGATGTAAATCATTTGCTCAAGGTTGCGGTTGAGAGGCAGCTGTCACACAATGGAAAGGAGAGGATGGGTCCGGTTTTGCCCGACTAACATCGTTCTGAGAGGCGATGCTTCAAGGACCAGGGCAGGGAGAGGTGTGCAGGCGTAGGAAAGAACTGCGCCACGGCTGGCACGAGGAAGCCCAGCTCACCTGCAGGCTTGCAGGACCTGGCGTTACGTCCATTCTCAGAGCACCAGATGTACCCCACTTGTGGATGAGCACAAAATGCATTCCGAAGCTGAGGAAGCTGAGACGCTGGCAGACTTGGTGTAGCCGTCACTGCAGACTACTGGTTCCAGAGTTACCCCCTGCAGCTAAGACATTCGAGAGTGGACCGTACTGTGTGAACAGTGTGGCATTGGGAAGACCCGCACTGCCTTCCATGATCTCCCTCAGCCTTAGTTTCCTTGTAGGAAATTCGGGAGAGAACCACACCAACAGCTGCAGTATGATTCACTAAGCACTTTCTATGTCCCGGACACTGAGCCCTTGACATGAATTCTGTCACTTAATACAACTTCATGAGACAGTTTCTGTTGTCCTCTCCATTTTGTAGTTGAGAAAGTAGAACCCAGGGACAATGAGAGGTTTCCTGGAGGCTGCACAGCTAGGAGGATCCCATGTGGATGCCACCGAGGGCCATCTGGCTGGTAAAAACTTTGTGAGGATTACATGAGACAGCACATGTGCAGCGCTGAGCTCAGCCCTTGGCATGAGTAGTTAATGTAATAACGAAGAAACAGGAGCAGCAAAACTCCCTCGGCTACGCATAGGCTCCTGGGAGGTGGCTGGCAATTTGGCTGTCATTTTGGAGGCATTCACTCTTTCAAGCCTCTTCCTAGACTCTAGACAAATGCTCTGACTCTGTGGTGACCCCCTCAAGGCCCCAAAGGAAGGAGGAAGCAACTTTGGAGAGAGGTGGGCAGTAGGCATGTTCCTTGTTAGCACAGCTTGAAGGTGATATCTCAGGATGGGAAAGTGAGGACGCAGGTTGCAACCCACTGACCGTCTGTCTGGGGCTCAACTTCAGAGAACCAAGGAGCAGGTGGCCCAGAAGCGTTCCCACCCCCTGGCCGCCCCTCTGTAGGCTGAGGAACAAGGAACAGTGGACAGGGAGTGCTAGGCGAGCAGATTTCAAAGGCTGGGCAAGTTCCTTCAAGACAAGGACTCTGATCACTGAAAATCAAGGCGTTCTTGTCCCATCTCTGCAGGTGATATTTATCTGTCTAACTGAGAGGTACGCGGAAGTACAGTGTGCCTAAGAAGTCCCCTCTGGTCACAGGCAGATCAAGTGATAGAGGCTGCCTTAGCTCCCGGAACAAAGGAGCCTCCTGAACCTTCCTCCCTTGGAGGGTGCAGACTGAAGGGGAGGGAGGAGAAAGGGGGAAGCCCGCCCCTGTGCAGCTTGGCTTGGGCAAGCCCATCCCCTCCTGGGCCACTGAAGTCGGTGCATGGCTGGTCGACTCCGACTGGGCGTCGGGGGAGTTGGGATCAGTGCTGTCCCCTGGTTTGAGCAACAGCTCTGAGAAAGCAGCCTGTCCTGACACTGCTGTTCTTTGTCACACTCAGATGAGGAAGAGGAAGAGTACATTGAAGAAGAAGATCAGGAAGAGGAAGGGTCCACAGAGGGAAAGGAAGAAGGTAAGAAATCCATCTCCCTCCCTCCATTCATTCATTCACTCACTCAGTCAGTCAAAAGCATGCGATGCTGACTGGGTGCAAAGTGCCGTGCTGGACGCTGGGGATGGTGCCGCTCTGTGATGATGATCATCACTGTGTAAGCCTTTTAAAGATAAAGTCCTGTTCCCTTTGCTCTTAGAGGAAAAAACCCCAAGCCATGCACAATAAAAAGCTCCCGTTTTTATATCTAAATGACCTATGTCTATGTGGAAATCAGTGCAGTGAGACAGATGTAAAAGACAGAGTCCTCAAGAGCCAAGCTCGGTCCACTGACGTGTTTTGTTTGGCCAGCACAACGCTTGAAATTTTGTAAATCCATTACCAACATTTTAAAAATTAGGAGACTTTTTAAGGGTTTTTTAAAAAGGAGATTTCAACCAAGAATCTGGATTTCCACCTTCTTGTAGAGATGTTGGAAGAGCTGACCACGTTGAGCTTGCCCTTCTCTCTCGTCCCAGAGAGTTGGCGCTGTGCGGCGGCTCTCCTCCCATGGGACGTGCGCCCGCCCGTTCGCCCAGGCCCACCACGGTCAGCTCTCCTGCTCTCCTCGCTCGTGTGTGTCGTCTGCGGGCCGGAAGGCATCCGAGTGTGCCACCCTGGCAGACCGTGTCTCGGCTTTATCGCGGACTGGTGGCGTGACTTTGGGCAGCTCATGTTCTGAGTCTTGGGCTACTCCTCTGTCCATGGGGGCATAGTAGTGCTTACTGACTGCAAAAGATTATAATGAGAGTGCACAGTGTCTGGTACACGGGAAGGACGTGCTTGCTAATTAGCATATGTTTGCTATTATTTTAAAAGCCAAGTATTATTGGAACTAAATTCCAATCCAGTTGAGAAATAGAAAGTAGTCTTTTGGAGTTTTGTATTGGATGTACAATCCTATTTTGTTTTGGCAACTAAATTCTATTTTGGTTTAAAAAAGAAGCCAGGCTGCAGTTGGAGTTGAATCATTTGTCCCCTTGAGGATCCCCCCAGGGTCCCCTCGAGGGCCTGTCTCACGTTGCGTTTCTTTGTCTTTTTCTCTTAGGACACCCGTAAGGATCTGGAGGAGGAAGAGACCCTCTGGATGCAGAGAGACCGGGGAGGGTGGGGATGGGCCCAGCTGCCTTGGCGACAGGCCCAGGATGGGAGGGGTCGGGGCCCCTGGAGGGGCAAAGGGGAGGTGTGTCTTCTCTCTGCTCAGAGAGCAAGGACTAAGAGTAGGACCCCCCACCGCTGTGTCCCCACGGTCACTGAAGCAGAATCGCGAGTGTGTTTGAAACAACCACAGAGGACATTTTTCTACACTGGTGCAAAATAGAGTATTTTGTACATTTTTAAAATGTGATTTTTGTATATACTTGTATATGTATGCCAATTTGGTGCTTTTTGTAAAGGGACTTTTGTATGATAACACCCGGTCATCGTGTGGCTGGCGGTTGTTAGACAGGGGAAGGAAGCCAGGGTGGCCCAGGCTGGGAGGGCCGGGCAGCACTCACACGCCTGGGGGGTACCGTGCCGTGTCCCGGTGCCTCTCCCTGACAGAGGGGATGGAGACTGTTTGTGTTCCGTGTTGTTCTAATAAACGCACAGCGCTCTCTTCCTGTTACTGCCAAAGAGGTTGGGGTTTCTATTAGGGTGGGGGGTGACGCGGCTGTGAAAAATTCACAGAGAGGAGGAAGTGTAGAGAATAAAGTTTTTATTCACTCTCCGAGAAAGGAGAGGGGCGTGGTGTGGAGAGGTGCACCAGCACCGAGGGGCGGGGGCTTTGAGTTTTTATTGGAGAATAACTGGTTTATGAAAGGGTGGGGGGGTTGCTATTTCAGTATTGTAACACGGGGCTGCAGTTCATTCCCATGCTACCTTCTGCCTGTGGCTAGGGAGCCATTAGATCTGTTCTTGCTTTCCAGTAACTCCCAGTCCTGGGGACAAGCTCGGAAGAGTGAGATGGCAGTCATGTTTAACCAGGTCACAGGCCTGCTCAGCAAAGGGTGCCATGACAGCAAATGGCTCTGGCTTTGTCCCTTCAGTTTCGTTCAGTCTCCTTTTCTGGAGAGTTCAGAGTGGAGGGACAGACGCCTGACAGAAAGACGCCTGCAGGAGGGAAACTGCAGTGGCAAGGCTGGGCTTCTGGCCCACCATGGAAGAGTTCTTTACATCTGCATTTCCTAGTGAGACCTCCGTGGAAAACTCCCTGAGATGATCCTCAAGAAGCAGGTTTAATGCCCTGCTCTCTGGCTTTCTGGAAAACAGAACCTGAGGCTTAAATGTGTCAGTCTGGATAAATCCCAGGGCAGCCAAGGTGAGGGAAAGTGGAAGCATGGCAGGAGACAAGCAAATAGAAAGTGTCAAGTTACTGAGCGGGCTACAGCTTCACCAGAGACCCGACTGTTTGCTCAGTCCTGTGTGATGTTCCAAGCAGGTCATAAAGAACATGACAGACCTAGGAAGGCCTAGGCAGGCCTAGGCAGAATGGAAAATCACTAGGCAGGAAACCGTACCATGGGAAGCTGCTTGCAGACCCTACCCAGGACAAACAGATGCCCGGCTAAGATCGGGGTCTGGGGTCGGCCTATCCGGCATAACAGGATGTAGCTTTAACTTGAGCCTGACCAGATGTATCAAGAACAATGGTCAGCAGAAATAGCACCCAGCAACCAGCTCTAGCCAATCAGACTCTGACACCCCAACCAATTACTCTTCGTGTGTTTTTGCACTTAAAAACCCTGCCCTAAGAACAACTGAATGAGTCCTAACTTCCCTTGGTTGGCTCCCCAACCTCCCTAGGTTGGCCCCACTTTCCCCTACAAGTCTTAGCCTCCCTTGGTTGGCTCCACTTCCCCTCTTATTCCTCGCTAATAAACCCTGCTCCTTAGCTTGCTGCGTCTGTATGCTTTCTTGAGCAACTCTGACCTAACAGAACACAACTGACTCAAAGCAGTTCCTCAGAGGGAGAGATTTTTGTCTGCTGGCTCCTTTCACTTCCTGTCTCAGGATTGAAGTTTATCTCCCAGACTGTTAATTCCCTTACACTTCCATGTTGCATGGCCCCTCTAGGCAGTTGCTAAGGGGAGCTAAGCTAGATGGCACACCACCAGTTGACTCTGTGTGTAGCAGGGGGAGCAGAACTACCTCGGTCCAGTGTGTTGGGTTTGGGCGCTGGAGCTGCACAATGGATGCTCTGCTGGAGTCCACCGTTACTCTAGGGAAAGCCAAGGCAGCCACCAGTGCTAGGGGACGAGGCCAGGGGCTGGGAGGGAGATGAAACTGATCGGGCACAGTGCATTAATTGGGCCTAAGAACCTTGGTATGAGAGACCACTCTGCGTGGAGTGGGCCCAGCTCCCACTTGGAGGGACGAGTGGAGAGTGACACAGGACCCATGCCCACAGACAGGTTCTCCCGTGGAGAATCAGGCCTGCATTGTACCTAGGCTACTATAAAATTTGCTTTTGCTAAAATTCCTCACCCTGAATTGAGGCAGCAAGGGCTTACTGCAACTTCCTAAAACCCATGCTAAATATTCCAAGGACAAGTGTAACCAGTTCAACCACTTTTCCCGTTGCATTTGCAAATATCCTTCTTTCCTGATGTAATTAGGAACATCCTCCCTTTTGTTATCTGTAAAAGGTAACCACCTGATGTGAACCTGTGCATAGTAAATGAGAACCTGGATGTAATATACCCAGAAAGACAATAAAAGCCTGTCAAGGCAAGGGTCAGTGCGCTCTCCTCTTGAGAGAGTGGCCATGCCTTCCCTTTTCCTCCATAGGACTTGGTAGTCCGTGTGAATTTGTCTCGTGTCTCAGCCATGACCCCTTGCGGACACTGCAGGCCAGTGTCCACATCACCTTGGACTTAGAAATTTGATGAAATTTGACTGAAGAGTCTGTCTCACCTTTTCGACATTCAGAACTCAGCAGCAAGTGAGTAGTCCCAATATAAAGAAAACTGTTTGACTTTCGACAATGACTGGCCAATCACGTTTATGGTGTTTGGAATACTGCCTGATCTTTAAGGCTTTTTAGTGGATTGAATATTTAACCCAGCATTTCCCAGTTTATTCATTTATGTGACATCCTCTAGAGCACAGGTGGCAAACACAGGGCCCGCGGGCCGAATCCGGCCCTCTACCTTGTTTTATCCAGCCTGGCACCTTGTTTCTACCCGGCAGCAGCGCTGAGCTCTCTCTTAACTGTTAAGGAGTAGTTACATTCATACAGTCCTAAAATTACATTCAGCCCTTTGAAGGCAACCATGAGGCTGATGTGGCCCCCAGTGAAAATAAGTTTGATACCCCTGCTCTAGAACTAATGTTCTGTGGAACTCACTTTTTAAAAATTGATTTGAGAGAGCAAGAGAAACATTGATTTGTAGTTCTACTTATTCATGCATTCATTGGTTGCTTCTTGTATGTGCCCTGACCGGGAATGAAGCCTGCAACCTTGGGGTATCAGGACAATGCTCTAACCAACCGACCCACCCAGCCAAGGCTTGAAGTTCACTTTAGGAAACTGCTTTGTGGACAAAAATGGGGCTGCATACGCAACCTTACCAACTCAGGGGAGGCCCGCATGGTGGACCTTACAAGCTCAGAGACAGAGAGTAACTACACAGGATGGTCTGAAATGAAAACTTCTTAACCAACATTCATGTCAGGTAATCACATCTTTCTGGTATCTTCCTTGACAAAGTTCAATCTTTACCTTAACTGAGCCTGTCTATGGTCTTTTTGCATCTAAGATAACGTGTCTTTGGAATGTCTGAGTAATCCCTTTTCCAGACCCCCTCAAGGCATAGTGATAGCAGGTTAATTGTTAACTACCCTGTACCCACCAATGTAAAAGAAGCATTTTTCTCTTCTGTTAGTCTTTATCCAATCCCAGAGACTTCCCCACTTTGCTTTCTCCCGCCTCCCTAAGCAGTTACCAATGAATTCCATGTAACCCTCTTGGTGCCTCCTCCTTTCTTTGTGATGTATAAAGTAGGGTGCAAAATTGCAATTCTCTGGAGCATTTTCTCAATCTGTTGAGATTTTGCTTCCTGACAATTGTGGTCAGTTTGGCTCAAATAAACTCATAAAAATTCTTATAAATTTGGACATTAACATTTTATATTTTTAGAAAGATTTTACTTATTTACTTCTAGAGAGAAGAGAAGGGAGAAAGAAGGAGAGAAACATCGCAATTCAGGCTCATACCCTGACTGGGAATCAAACCTGCGACCATTCACTTTGCAGGACAATGCCCAACCAACTGAGCCACACCAATGAGGTCCGTGATGACACTTGAAACCCTCACACCTTGGCTCGTATTGGGGAGTTTTCCAAGGCTAACAGCTCAATCCTTAAATTTGAATTTCAGGGAATCAGATGTTGCTCTCATTTCTAGTCCTTTCTCAAGTTCGGAAGAATTTTCTTTAAAAATTGTGATACATTACAGACATACAAGTGCACAAAACTAGTTGTAGAGTTTAATACACTACTGGGAAATGAAATCCTGTGTTGCTACCATGCAGGTCAAGAAAAGAACATGGCCAGCTCCCAGAAGCCCTCCATGTACCCACTTCCCCTCACAACTTCTGCTTAGAGATAGCTACTAATGTTTCTTTTCTTTTTAACAATCACACGCTTGCTTTTCTTTACAGTTTTATTTTCTAAAGTATCTTCCAATAGAAGACTTAAGGAATTTGAAGCCAGAAAGTGAGAGGCGGAACGCCATACATGGCACCTCTTGGGACTCCTGTGAGCTGCTGGGGCCAGGGGAGAAGGGATCGTGGTGACCGTGTCTGCTCTGAGCAATGGAGACTGACGCTCAAGTGCGCCAGCCTATGGCAGGGCATGGAGATAAAGCCGGCCACTCCAGGTTCCAATCCGAGCGCGCAGGCAAGGAACTAGCGCTGCTGCAGGGACGAGGATGGGTCTAGCAGTACGAACTAGTCAGAAAGAGTGCCATTGCCCCAGCCTGCCGGGGGAGGCCCACCCCCGGCCCCGCCCCCGGCCTCCCGGACCCCCTACGTAGCCTAAGCTGAACGCAGCCAACTGCTGGTGGCTGAGGTTTGGAAACCTACCAAACCTTCAGTCTGCAGCCCCACGGAAGTCACAACTGTAGCCTGAGGAGCCACATTCCTGCTCTCCGGGGATCCAAGGCGAATTCCTACAAACCAAGCCCGCGAACTTCTCTGTGGGACACTGCCAGCCCCACGCGGGGAAGAGCCCGCGCAGCCGTCGCCCACTCCTGACTTAGTAGAGGCATTCATCGCCAGCCAGGAGGCTCCCCGGGCCCCAGGGACACAGGGGATGGATGCTCGGGGGCAGCTCCCGGGCATCCTTTGCAGCCGGCCACTCCTCCCCCTTCCCCGCGGGCTTTTGCACACGACGCGTGGCAGGCCGCTTCACACGGGGTGGCAAGGGCCGGATAAAGCGCTCGGCGCGCGGAGCCAAGGCTGAAGCAGCGCGGCAGCGGGACTGTCCCACCGTGGCCCCAGCGCAGCCCGGGCAGGGGCAGCGGCACGACGGAGCTGGCGTGCGAGGGGCGCCGGGAGAGGGACGCAGGGCTTTCCCCGAAGGTGAGACGCTTCCTTGCGGCGAGCGTCGGGCGCGCAACTTCCAAGGTTCACTCCGCGGGGCAACCGCGCGCGGCTTCCCGACCCAGAGCGGGGCACGCGGGGCCGCATGAAGGCCACGGATAAGCAGCATCTGTTGGATGCCAGGCCCGGAGCCCGGTAAGGCGAGAACCTGGAGAGGGATGGGAATTTGAGCGGCATCGTTTGCTCTGCTGGGATGGTTTGGGCGGCGGCTAGAACTAGGACCGCACAGGAGGGGTGGGGTAAAGCGAGGGAGAAGGGAAATCCAGAGTGGACCGGGGATCATCCCTCCCTCGAGGCTGAGCTCAGATCCTGACCCCAGTCCGCTGGTCGGGAGTGCGATGCCTAGAGCCCCGCCCATGGCCGAGAACTTTGCCCCCGGGCAGCCTCGCCCAGGGAGGCCCTGTGTCCGCAGGTGCACGAGATAGGGTTTTGCCGGTCTGCCAGGGCTCTATGCTCGGCTGAAGCGGTCCCGCCCCTTGGCCAGTTCCCAAGGCCTTTGCCTCCTTCAAGCCCTGGGAGGGATGGGGGAGGAGTGAACATCCTGGGCCAAGGCCCTTAGACTTCAGGAGACTGGTCAGTGCCCCAGCACCCACCTCGAACATGGGCTTCTGGTCATTCCTTAGGGATTGTCGAGTTTTGAGTGCCCTTAGCTATTCTCCTAATTGTACACGTGGGAACGCCAAGGCTCCATGGAGAGACAGGACTGGAGTCAGCCCTCCTTGCCACCCACCTCAGAGCTGAGTCTCCTTTCTCCCTTCCTTTCTGGCCAGGTCTTACACGGGGTCTCCGGGGCAGAGTGGCGCTGGCTGGACTTCTGTGTCCCCACCTGACTCGGAGTTGCCATCCATTGAGCTAGCCGCGGAGAGCAACCATTACTGTCACGCCCAGAAGGGTGCTGGCAGTCACTGTGACCCCAAGAAGGAGCGGGCCCGTCGCCAGCTCTGGGTGGCCTCTGCCGTCTGTCTGGTGTTCATGATTGGAGAAATTCTGGGTAAGGACTTTTGTGCTAATTAAATGAAACTGGCACTTGGATAGTCTGGATGATCCAAAAGGCTTTTCTCCTGAATATTCCAGCAACATTAATACAGCTGACACTTGAACAATGCAGGGGGCTGGGAAGGGGGAGTGCTGACCTGCACAGTTGAAAATCCACGTGTAACTTTTGACTCCCCCCCAAACTTAGCTACAACCAGCCCTTCTCATCCGTGGGTTCAACCGTCCCACCACGGTTGGGAATCCCAGGCTGGAAAACTGCACCTGTGAATGCAGAAGTGCTGGTTTCCATGGGGTTAATTGAATCAGCAGATGGGAAACCCCAGTGTATGAAGGGCTAATTGTGTTTATTGAAGAGAATTTGCCTACGAGTGGTCATGTGCTGTTCAAACTGGTGTTCAAGGGTCATGGGCAAGATTGAACATTCACTATGCATTTTTAAAAATTTTTTATTTAAAACCTTTATTTTTCAATCACCATTGACATACAAATATTATATTAGTTTTAGGTGTACAAAATAGTGAATAGACATTTATATCTTGGAAAGTGATCACCCCGAGCCCTGGCTGGTGTAGGCCAGTGGATTGAGTGCGGGCTGAGAACCAAAGGGTCCCGGTTCAATTCCCAGTCAGGGCACCTGCCTGGGTTGCAGGCCAGGTCCCCAGTGAGGGCCCTGTGAGAGGCAACCATACATTGCTGTTTCTCCCGTTCTTTCTCCCTCCCTTCCCCTCTCTCTAAAAATAAATAAATAAAATCTTAAAAAAAAAAAAAAGAAAGTGATCACCCCGATAAGTCTAGTACCTGACACCATGCATAGTTATTACAATGTTATTGACTATATTCCCCATACTTTGTTGAGTCTTTTATATATACCTATCGCACATAACCCTCAAAACAACCTTGTCCTGATTTTACAGATGTTGAACATTTAGGTTAAATAATTTACCCAAGATCACACACAACTAGAAGGTAAGGGAAGGCCTGAATGCCCAGAAGGGAAAGAGCATTTATTAAATGCCTACTGTGCTTTCCAGGCCCTATTTGAACTTGACGTTTCACATTCACCCTCTAAGTAGATGTTAGTCCTGATTCACAGATAGTAGAAGATGAGGCACAGAGAAAGCACTTGCCCGTGGCCGTACAGAGACTGGGTGGAGAGGTCCCAGGCTAGCGTTGTCCTCCAGAGCCATGGTTTCCGTGCTGCACGACACAGCCTGGGAAGTGGGCTCCTTGGGCAGCTGATGAGGACGCGCCATCCTCACTGTCCCTGCAGGTGGGTACCTGGCACACAGCTTGGCGATCATGACCGATGCCGCCCATCTACTCACTGACTTTGCCAGCATGCTCGTCAGCCTCTTCTCTCTCTGGGTGTCCTCTCGGCCAGCCACCAAGACCATGAACTTCGGCTGGCAGCGAGCTGGTGAGAGTCCTAGTGTGGATGGGGGTGGGGCTGGAAGAGGGGCAGGTCAAGACCTGGGTTCTTAGGTGGCCGTAATGGGTGGATCCCCTGAGTGAGGCCAGGAGGGCGACTTGTGGGGAAAGATAATGTCAAACTTGGCTTCTGTCCTCTGGGAAAGGAGAGTTCACTTCCTATGAAATGAAGTGGGCAAACTTCAAGAACAAATGACTATAACATTAGCTCCGTGTATCAGCTCTGCAGGGCCGGAAAGCCTTCTGGAAGGTACAGACTTTAAACCCTCTTTAGTTCATCTCCTGGCTGCATTATCTTTTTCTTCTTGGTGGGAGGGAGATAGCCCAGCCTCCCTTCCTCAGAAGCCTTAGTTTGCCAGCTGAGCGATAGTTTAAAAAGCCGTTTTCATTACATGTAAAACAAAAAGACTTGACTCAAATGCCTTCTAGCTCTGACACTGTCAGGTGTGTGAGGGCCGGGGTGAGGGGCAGCCATACTCTCAGCAGAGACCCAGGAGACCCAGGCCCTGACTTGGAATGGGGGAGGGGTCCTCAGCCTTAGGGCTGCATGTGGGATTGGTGTTGGGGTCGGTTCTTCCTCAGAGATCCTGGGAGCCCTGCTCTCCGTGCTGTCCATCTGGGTCATGACCGGGGTGCTGGTGTACCTGGCGGTGGAGCGGCTGATCTCTGGGGACTATGAGATCGAGGGGAAGACCATGCTGATAACGGCGGGCTGCGCTGTGGCCGTGAACATCATGTAAGTCCTCCCTCCTCCCATTTCTCATGTGCCCACAGTGTGCCTTCTGGTGGAAATGGGGCAGGCCACGCTCCAGTCCAGGCTACAGGAACAGAATTTCCCTAACTGTCTGAGCTCTGGCACCTGGAACCCCTGGGTTCTGCCTTAGGCCTGGGCCAGGTCCACCAGGAACTGTAAATCTGCGGCAGCATCAACGCTACTCCCTACCCCCCTCCCCATACATGTTGGTGAATAACTTGGGAGGCTTCATACCTGAAGTTGGAGGTAGCGGGGTCAGTATAGTTCTTGGAGGAGCAAATGTCCCTCGGGGAAGAATCCAAGTTGTTTTTCAAGCTGATATGACTGCAGTTGGTCTCAGTGAGAGGCAGGGGGTGGAGAGCATCTGTCTTATGTGGGTTCTGTCTTCCTTGCTCAGTGGCCTATGGCAAGCCACTTCGCTCCCTAAGACTCAGCTTTCCCATCCGTGCCATGGTGGGGGGAACTGATGACCTCCATCGTGCCCTCCTGCTTTGAGATTCAGCACTGGGGCATCTTTGTGCCCAGATTTGGCCTGACATTGGAGTTGAACCCTTTCTCCTGTAGCGCTCGGAACCAAGGCCATGTGGGTCAGGCTCCTCATACAGGCAAAGGAATCTTGCATTCTGGGGCCTTGGGATTTTTTGCCCCACAGGGAGGCCAGCCCTAAGGAGCGGCCTCTTCCTAGCTGATTTGAAGCCTCTACCTGCTCCCTCAGTGAGCCCCTTGGTTTTGTCTCCATTTCCGTAGAATGGGGTTGACTCTTCACCAGTCTGGCCATGGGCACAGCCACGACCGTGGGCAGAGCCATGACACCAGCCAGCAGCAGGAGAACCCCAGTGTCCGAGCTGCCTTCATCCACGTGATAGGAGACTTTCTGCAGAGCTTGGGCATCCTGGTGGCAGCCTATATTTTATACTTCAAGGTCAGAGCTGGGGACAGAGGGAGGTAGGCTGGGGAGTGGGAAGGGTGTAGATCATCCTGGGGCCCTTCTCTGCACCGGACCCTTTCCAGATTCTAGCCCTGTCCCAGCTCTTGGCAAACAGTGGGGAGAGGAAAGGAACATTTATTCAATTGTTCAACAACCCTGAAGAGTAAATAGTGGTGTTTTCTGAAGCCCAGAAAGGTTCGGTGACTTGCTCTGTGTCACACAGCTAGTGAGTCGTGGAGCCACGTCCGAACCCAGCAGTGTGCGCTGCCAAAGCCTGGGCCTCGCCCGTCACACAGAGGCAGTGCGGTGTAGCTGAATGAACGAGTCAGCGTTGGGTTTGAAGCCTGGCTCCGCCCCCATGCTAGTTGTGTGATGTAGAGTGAGTCCCTTTCTGTAACCGAGTCTCAATTTACCTACCTGTAAAATGGGGGTGAGGGACTAGATGGTATCTAAGATTCCACTTAGCCCTGTCCATTGCCAAGGAGGGCTGGGAAGGGACCATGCCTTATCTCGAACTGTGGTCTGTTGTGCCTGTCCTTCTGGGCGTGGAATACACTGGGAGGCAGGGCCAGGGTAAGGCTCGCACCCACCTGCAGAGAGAGCCCCTCTTCCCTACACGGTGCTGGGAGGGAAGGGAGAGGGAAGCTGAGGTGCTGAACCCCAGCTCTGCCTTCCCTTTTTCCTGCAGCCGGAGTACAAGTTTATAGACCCCATCTGCACCTTCGTCTTTTCCATCCTGGTCCTGGGGACGACCTTGACCATCCTCAGAGATGTGCTCCTGGTGCTAATGGAAGGTGACTGGGCTTGGAGCTCCCTTCCTGCTCTTGGCTCTCCGGCTCTGATGAAAGTCCCAGGGGTGAGGGGTGGATCCCAGCACTTTGGTGGAGAGCCAGGGCCTGGAGCCTGGCATAGCCTGGGGCCCTGGCCTGATCTTGGCATGGAGCTGGGCCCTCAGTTGTGGCCATTCCTGGAAATGTCCCCTGGATCATGCCTTCCCTTCCCCCGAGGCCCAAGGGTGCCTCCTACCTGCTGAGATGTGTCCTCCTCGCCTAGCCAGGTGGTTTCTGGGTTGGGTCTACAGCACCTGGCACCCCAGCCCTTCCCCGTACACTTCCTCAGTCTCAATTTGCCTTCCCTCAGGCAGAGAGAGGGGTGGGGATCATGCTCCCCATTGCACAGGGGGGCAGGCTGAGGCTCAGAGAACAGCCGTCAGTGTTGGCCGAGGCTGCTGAGCTGTGAGCCAGTTCAGGCCTTCTTTTTTGAGGCCACTGCCTCAGGAGGATGTGGCTGGGGAGGGGTGCTAGGTGGCGGCAAACAGTACGCCCTGAGTTACCGCGCAGTTCATCCAGCTTTCTTGTGCTCCAGGTCCTGTGTCAGGTGCGTCTATGTGGGCAGGGTCAATCTGAATCCTAGTTTGGGGTCGGTGGGAATGTCCAGCTACAAGTCAGAACATTTTCTCCCAGTATGTGACTGACCTCACAAAAATGATGATGATGCCCCACGCAGGTGCGGCCATCCCCAGGCTCCCTTTATTCCACAACCAACAATGATGACGACAACCCCACAAAGCCAGCCTCGCTTTATTGAGCGCCTGCTATGGGCTGGGCACTGTCCCCGGCGAGGAGGAGGACAGGGTGGGAGACAAAACCGACTGTCCTGCTCTCATGGAGTTTCCATTCCAGAGGGGGACACAGACAAGAAACTAACAAACACGATGGCTTCAGACAGTGTTAAGTGCTCAGAGGAAATACCACAGGATGATAGGAGGGAGATCATTTGGGAGGCAGGGGCAACAGCAGACCTGGCCAAGGAGCTCTTCTGAGATGACATTGGAGGAGCAGGAGCCAGTACGGGAGGAAGGGAGCAGTGTCCCTCAGCCCCAACCTTGCTGTCCCCAGGGACACCCAAGGGCATGGACTTCACGGCTGTTCGAGACCTGCTGCTGTCGGTGGAGGGGGTGGAAGCCTTGCACAGCCTGCATATCTGGGCGCTGACCGTGGCTCAGCCTGTGATGTCTGTCCACGTTGCCATCGGTGAGTGGCAGGGACACCTCAGGGTGGGGTGAGGGAGAGAGGCAGCCAGAGGCCTGGGCATCCCCGATGGATCCCGGTGAGTCCAGATGCTTGCTTTCAGGATTGCGCCAGGTATGGGAACTGGGGGCTTACCTGGTACAGGAGTGGAATCCGGGCTTTCCTGATGTTCAAGGTCACCTGCCCTGTTCTGCTGTGGGTAGGGCATGAGAGTTGGGCTCCTGATTGTTTCTAAGGGCCCAAGGGTCAGTAAATGTTTTTCTGGTGCCGTCCCTGGCGTGTTCTCTTGGCCTCCAGCTCAGAACACAGACGCCCAGGCTGTGCTGAAGGCGGCCAGCGCCCGCCTACAGGGGCAGTTCCACTTCCACACCATAACCATCCAGATCGAGGACTACTCTGAGGACATGAAGGACTGTCAGGCATGCCAGGGTCCGACCAACTGACTGCCTAGCCGGGTGCCAACCGGAGCATGAACAGGAGCTACAAGTGGCGGGGCCGAGTGTTACTCGAGCCGAGCCAGGACTCTGTTTACCTTGGCTGTTAAAACCAGATCCCGCTCCTGATCTTAGCTCCCTGTTCAGTGTGGGGGAGCCTGGCCCACTGCAGGAACGAGGCTCTTCCCCTGCCTCTCCCATCTGACTACAGCCAGCCCCACGATGGGAACTCGGCCAGTGTAAAGCTAGTATAACCCGAGTCCTCCAGCTGCTGGGTCGGTTCCTGTCGGGCCTGGGTTTGGGCCTAATCCTCAGCCAATGCTGTCCTACCACCAGCCTCAGGGAAAGGCGGTGAGGTGCACAGTGAGGGGTGCCGGAGGGGAGCCTGGCCTCAACGTCCCCTGCCCACATGCCCCATTTCCCTTTTTCAATCTGTCTCGCCTTTGCCTTATGAATCTGTAAAGAAGCCTGTGGACAGAGCCCCTCCCTCTTCTGCCTCTAACAATGACCTGATTTAAGGAGGCCATGGGGTTTGGGGAGCTGGGACACAGGCTAGTGAGCCAGGACCAGTGGAACAGGGAAACTGAGACATAGTTCCATGGCCAGGCCATTTACAGCCATCTAGTAAATCACAAAATTCTATCTTCCCCAACCAAGGATGCTTAAGAGAAAATGGTTTGCTCTAGTTGGGGTTTACTTCTCCCCAACCAGAGAGTAAATATGTAGCTTAAATCACCCTACTCGGGGAGATAGATAATAAAAATCCAATTAGTGCCATTGGTGCCAACCACACGCACGGACGGATGAAGTCGGGGGGCTCAATCTCGTTTTGGTGCATCAGCATAAAGTTGGTGAATAGTCATTGAGATCCTCCCCTATGATCTCCCCTAAACTCCCAGCCTTTAAGCTCACAAGATAGCCCTGGCCCAGTGGCTCAGTTGGTTCAGGTGTTGTCCTGTACACCGAAAGGTTTGGGGCTTGATTCCCAGTCAGGGCACGTACCTAGGTTGTGGGTGTGATCCTGCTGATGTTTCTCTTTCACATAGATGTTTCTCTCTCTCCCTTCCTCTCTCTCTAAAATCAACAAACATATTTTAAAAATTAAAAAAAAAACAACCCTCAAGATGAAGAACCAGTGTGCCTGTGCCTTCCCCCCCCCCTTCTTCTCCCCCACCCCCAGGTACCTTACCTCTACCTTTCTCCTAAGCTCCAAGGGCTTTTCTGCTACCTCTGTAACTTTCTAAATAAACTTTCTCCTACAATTTGAATTCTCTGAAATCTTTCTTTGCATAACTTAAGAACTGAGGTCTAATTTCACCGCCAACACTGCTGGTAACACAGGGACCCTGCACTCTCCTACGTGGCCCCCTGAGATGGGGAGCCAGAGGGCACCTGAAGCCCATCTGTGTGGCAGTAACTTCAGCTGTGAGCTAAATGTTTCCCTTGCCTGGAGGGAGGAGGCCTCTGACTAGGTAAGGACCTGGCTGGTTTCCTCTTTGCTTATTCCTCCAGCCCAGGAAACTGTGCCAATGCAAAGATGCCCTGGTCACCATTGGGAGAGGGAACGGGAATGTCATCTTGGGTCCTGCCCTAACCACCTCATAGCTCCTGGGCCACTCCTCAGCCTGAAATTGGATCTGATGGAGCGGCTGTTGCCCATGTGGCCTGACCTACTCTGAACTTGGGGATGGAGGACGAGGAGGGGCCCAGGAGATGCCCGCTTCCTGGGGTGTGTGAAGGTTCCTGAATTAGGGGGTGGCTTAAGTGTGTGTTTGTTTTCTTTTAATATTTTATTTATTTATTTTTAGAGAGAGGGAGGGAAAAAGAGGAAGAGAAACAGATGTATAAGTGGGGTGGGGAGGAGGGAAGGCGAGAAAATGCAGACAACTGTAATTGAAGAACAATAAAGTAATTTAAAAAGAGGACTAACTGAAAAAAATAAAAAGGCATTGTTACATAAAAGGAAAAAGAAAGGGAAACATAGATGTGTAAGAGATGCATCCATTCGTTGGCTCTCGCATGCCCCCCACTGGGGACCTGGCCCTCAACCCAGGCATGTGTCCTGCCTGGGAATCTAACCAGCGACCTTTCAGTTCGCAGGCTGGCGCTCAGTCCGCTGAGCCACACCAGCCAGGACTGTTTGTTTGTTTATTTTTGGATTGTGTTTATAAAACGAATGGGGAAACCTGTCTCCAGTCTCACAGAATGTTAACACCTACCCTACAGGGTTGTGAGGACTGCAGCCAAAGTCTGCTAAAGGGTGGTTACTTTTGTCTTTATCATGGAAGATGCGGCCTGAGGCTGCCTGGTTGAGGAGCCAGGTGGGCTTCCCGGCCTCCCCAGGGGCAGTGCTGAGTTTGGCTGGACTCCGTCATTACCCATGGCAAGAGGAGGGGGGTTGGTTACACACCTCCCCCTCTGAGACTCTCTTCTCATCTGCGAAGTGACATCTCTGTGCCTTTGTAGCACTGACATCAGGGTTGCCTGTGACCTAGGTCCCTGGGTTCTTCGGCCCCTCAGAATTAGTGGGAAGTCATTCTGTGTTGGCTTGGAAGTGTGTGCGGGGGACTGCTGGCCGTGCTGCCCTCCACCCCAGTCTTGGGGGAATCAACACCACTTCAGCCATGGCAGGCCCGGGGAACCTGAGGCCTGGGGAAGCTTTGCTCTGTGCCAAGTCCCTAACCCCCTCTCCAGGCATTGCAATGCTCCATGTTTACAGATGAGAAAACTCAGAGAGTAACCTTCAGTCACACAGCCAGTGCAAGGCAGGTCTGGAGTCTCTGCCTCATTCCCCTACAGCAGGGGCTGGGGACCTGATCTGGGCTGCATGTCATTACAGTGTGAATCCTTGCGCCTTGCAGTGCCCTCCCCATGGGCAAGGCTTTGCCAAGGCAGTTCAGTGTTCCAGGTGCCGCAGCTGTGATCGGGGAGGGGAAAGGTGCCTCTTTCCCCTGGCTGGGCCTGGCACTCAGAGCCCTGTGCCCTGGGCAGGCTGCCTGGGCTACAGCTGTGCGCTTCCTCACCCACCCTCAACTGTTCTTGATCCCGGGCCAGGCTGTCTCCCATGTCCTGTAACTCCCGGTCTCCCCTCCACCTCAAGAATCTAGCGGCTCCATGCCTCCCAAGGGAGAGCCTTCTCAGCACCCACAGTCCTGACTGGCCCCCAGGAGGACCTGAGTCATCCAGGGGGCAGAGGTCTAGCTGGACGATGGGGGTGGGAAGCCTTGGAGAGGCCCTGGGGGACAGCATGTTCTGGCCAGCGAACTAGTCACGGGAGTTTCCAAAGCAGCGAGGCCATCAAAGCAGAAAAACACCTGACACCCTAGATCTGGGCTGAACCCACTCTACCCCCACCCCTTTAGAAACGTCCCCCTCCCAGGTGCCTCCCCTGCGCAGCTGCCTAGCGGGTATTTATAGCCTGAGTTTGGGCGAGCGAGGACGTTAGCTTTATTTCCGAAGTGATAATTCCAGTTCCAGGTGGATGAACCCGGGAGAACCCAGCGTCTCTTCCCCTACTCCACTCTTACCTAAAGGCGCTCCAGCTTCTGCTCCCACCCAGCCCACCTAGAAATGACCCTGCTTGGTCCTAAGTGTGTGGGCCAAAAAGTGGGGCTGTTCTTTCAGATATTCCCCTACCCCCTGAATTTTCGGACCTCAGGCTGCGCACCTGCGAGCCTCCCAGTTCCTGGACTGGAGCGCGGAGCGCCGCTGACCTCTAGTGGTCCAGGCTGGTAACGCAGGACGACGGCTGAGCCTGAGACGCTGGTCCCGGGAGGGGCTAGAGTCAATTGCCTGCCTTCTATCCCTTTCTTCCCCTCCCCGCTCTGCTCCGCCCGTTCGGGAAGGAAGC
Source organism: Micronycteris hirsuta (assembly GCA_004026765.1). NCBI lineage: Eukaryota > Metazoa > Chordata > Mammalia > Chiroptera > Phyllostomidae > Micronycteris > Micronycteris hirsuta. Next base: position 145,446 of record PVJI01000899.1, read on the forward strand.
CGAAACTAGCTTCTCGGCGCCTCTATGTTCCATTGCTGGGATGCGAAGATCATGCCTGGCAACACAGGCGTCTGTGGTTAAGCTGCCTTCCCACGCGACTGGAAACCCCGAAGATGGGGATGAAGTTTCGACTCCTCACTCCCGTCCACACTCCCGCCACCGTCCTCACAGGGCCAGGCACGCAGTTGATGTTTCTTCCATTATCTTTTCGTCAAATATTCATAGCGCACCTGCCAAGCTAGAGAAGAAGAACACGACCCTGCCTTTCTGAAGCTCCCAAGCCAGTCCTGGGGCCTGATGGTGTGCGCGACATGGCAGCATGCATAGTGCGGGGACTGCAGGAAACGCCCGGCTATAAAAGCGCGGAAGAGACCAAACCTATCGGGAAACGGGATGTGGGTCAGACAAGTCCCTGTGGGAGGCGAGGATTTGAAAGACAAGTAGAAGTCAGCTGGGCAGAGTGGTTGGCACTAGCACTAGCAGAGGCACCGAGACAGAAAACGTCACTTGTTGCTGGGCTGGAGAGTGGGACGAGGTCCCGCCCCCTCCAGGAGCTCTGACTATGATTGGCCAATCGGAATCTGACGTGTTGGCCAACTAGGCGCCTTAATTGGGTCCCTAGATGTCTCTAGGGAGGGAACATCCGAGCCGAGCTGCCTCTTCTAAGCAGGTGCAGCGCCCCCGAGAGTAAGGAAGGGGTCTCTGTGGGTCCTACTTAGGGCTTCTCCAGGCTGCGATACTTCTTTCGCAGCACGGACACCGGGTCCTTGAAGAGCACTGGTTCCAGGCGGAAGCGAGAGGACACCAGGGGCATGTGGCCGAACTCTGCCGCCATCTGGTTGATGCAATCATGGCCTGCGGGCTGCAAAGCAGACGTGGGCCCCAGGCCCCTAGACATCTAAGAGGGGGAGGAGAAATACGTCGGAGGGTTTTCCGTCTTTATGAACCCAGCCTTCTCCCGCCCTCTGCAGCAGAAAGAATTTGGGTTAGCCAGTGAGGGGGAACCCTCCCCTACTCCTCCTCCCAGGGCCCCTCCATCCTCACCAGTGGTGGTCTGGCTTCCAGATGGCGCTTCCTATAGGGCACCTTGATAGGGGGCAGCTTGGTGGCTGCTGCTACTAGGAAGTTCATTAGGACGTCCACACAGGTGGGTGCGTCATCTGCCAGGCTCCTCAGAGCCTTGGGCAGGGAGTGGGTGAAGAGGGTGTGGTAATACCTGGGTGGAGGGGGAAGACAGGGAGAGGCTGCAGCTGAGTGCACCCCCTCCCCAGGCCTCATTCTCCCAGTCCTGACATCCTCCCTTTGACCCCAGTCTCCAAGCCTTTCTCAAAAACCCTGCTCCCCCCCTCTGAGCCCGGGCCCCTTCAGAGAGCCCCTACTGTAAGTACTAACTGCTCCCCACTGTTCTGGGCTCTGTGGCTTGCCTGCAGCCAATGGTGTACCCCAGCCCCCCACCACAACTCCCTGAGGACCCCACCCCAGGCTCTGAGGAATGAACTCAGACCCAGACTGAGGAGGCACCAGCTGGTTCCAAGGCCATCCAACGTGGCGGCCCAAAACCAGCTTCCGGAAGGATGCAGACTAACGAGGCTGATGCCGCTCCAGGTGAGCCCGGCTTCACACAGCCCTCCTACTGAACTACCTGGGTCCCTGCAGACATTCGGGGTGTTCTTTACTGTACTGAGAATCCCCTGCAAGAGCTTCCGTATTTGGTCTAAACATGTTAAAGGAACCCCTCTAAAGAGGCCCTCCAGAATTCAGTCCCTGCCCCAAGACTGGGTGCTGCGCAGTCCCCAGCTCATCACACACACATTTATTTTTTTTAACCTACAAATTTTCTTTCATCATTTGATTATCACACAACCCTATGAGGTGAATGCATTTTATAGATGAGGAAGCTGAACCTCAGGAGATGTGAGGAGACTTCCCCATCACACAGCGAGGACACGGCAGGCCTGGGCCTTGATCCTGGGTCTCTGGGCTCCAGGCTGTGATCGCTCTCATGCCATCCTGCTCCTGCTTTAAAGAGGGGGTCGCTGGCCCTCTGACCCCGGTGCCAGGGCCACCACCTGTACCTGTGGTAGAAGGCTGCTGAGGTGAGGACCATGGAGAACTCGTTGACCCTCTTGGCAGTGTAGCCCCAGCCGCCCCGGGCCTCATCCCAGAAGTGGCTCCACGTCAGAAAGCCCACCATCCGCTCTGGGAAGCTCTGCCACACCACAAAAGCAAAGTCCACCTGGGGAGACATTCACGTGAGGTCCGAGGGAGGAACATCCAGAGATCTGGACGCAAAGCCAGCCTGGACTCAGGGAGAGGAGAGGAGGGCATGAAAGTTCCCAGAGGACGCTTAGGGGAATTTTTTAGCTGGGAGCTGACAAAAAAGTGTTTTCAAAAGAGTCTGTAGAAAGCTTGTGTTAGATTTCTAAGGAGGGAGCTGAGTAGTGTGCTGGGGTAGTTTCAAAGGCAGGAGACCGGGTCTCTTGACACCTGGCCGTCCCAGCTCTGGGGAACCAAGGGACCACCAGGGCCCTCTGGCTTAGTCCCCACCCACACTGGACTCTTCTGGGGCCCAGTCCGCACCTCACTTGTGGAAAGACTGCTGTGGGCATCGAGGCTGAGGATGGCATCGGTGCTGATGGCACTGTACGGGAGGAAGCGGTCACTGACCTGCAGTGGGAGAGACGTGACTCAGCTGTGGGAAGCTCCCCGGGCTCCCGCAGTGAATATCTGAGTACGTGCTAAGCAGGAGTCCTGCAGGCATGTCGTAAAGAAAAGGCAGTGAAAATGGAAGCATGCCCTGAACTTGGACCTGAGAAGCTTATTTTACCTCTCTGGAATTGGATTTCCCCTTTGATAAAATGGGGGGGTGGGTGTTGGTGACTAGGGGCCCTTCCAATTCTTACATCTCAGGATTCTTCCGTTGTCTCGTTGGATGCTCACCTCAACCCTGGAAGGGGTTGTCAAATATCCTTCGTTTGAAAGAAACAGGTCCAACCCTGCCTGGTATGGCTCAGTTGGTTGGAGCGTCATCCCATAGACCAAAAGGTCATGGGTTTGATTCCTGGTCAGGGCACGTACCCAGGTTGCAACTTTGAGCCCCAGTTGGGGTGCATAAGAGAAGGAAACTGACTGATGTTTGTCTGTCTCCCCATTGCTCTCTCTAAAACCAATGTCCTCGAGTGAGGACAAGAAGGAAAGAAACAGGTCAGAGACGAAGGGACTTGCCCAGAACCATACAGCAAACAGGTGGCTCATACCATCCCAGGTTGGCAGAAGTTACCTCTCTCCGGCCCATTTGTCCCTGTCTCCTCAGGATCCCAGGTTTCTCCTCTGTCCTTCATCTGAAACATCATGTACCCCCACTGCCTTCCCTCGCCTCATAAAACCCCAGTTCTCTGGAGGCACAATTCACAAGAGGCAGAGATGTAGGGATGGAAGAGAGTCATTTCTGTTAGCCCTGTAGGCAAACCTCCTGTCTGATTTCTTCAGGTCCAACCTGAAGTCCAGCTTCGGCTTAGGCCCAGGTAAATGGCCTAAGGTCCCAGGTCCCAGCCTTCCAGGGTTGAGCCCACCCCTTCCATGCCCCTCCCTGTCCCTCACCTTCCTGTGCCCCTCGATGACTTTCAAGGGCACTGCAGTCTCAGGCCACCTGGGTGGGGGTGGCTTGTCATTGCTCCAGAGAACCAAGATCTAGGAGGAAAGGGGGTGTTACTGACGTCTGGGGCAGAAAGATCCCAGGAGTCTTCTTTCTCAGGATGGAAGGAATCTGGGTGAGCAGCTGCATATGTGAGTTTGGGAGAAGACAGTTGGAGGTCCTTTCAGTGCTGTCCTGTTCTTGCCTCTGGGCTTCTGGAAGGCAGGAATTCCAGTGACACGAAGGTGGGTGTTAGAACACCTGTGGTGTTAGAACTCAAGAGAGTTCTAGTGGTAGCCCCTAGCCTGGGTCCTGACCCCCGTGTCCCATACCCACCTTCTCTTGAAGATTTTCATTCTCTTTCTCCTGCTCCATTATATCCCCAGCCCAGCTCTTATGTTCCATCTTTGTTGCCACTCTATCTGTGCCCTGGCTGAGCTCACTGCTTCCCCCTTCTGCAAATATTCTCGAGAGTCTATCTGGCTTCTCTGGAAGTTACATTCGGCAGCCTGTGTGCTAGGAAACACTAACTGAATCTGAATCCCAGGGAAAGCCCTTTCCTGCCTTTTTCTCTGCATCCTCAGCATCAAGCCCCAGGCCTGCTGCTCAGAAAGTGACTGCTGGGTGACTAAGTGAGTGAGCACAGGCATGTTTATTCCTCCAGCCTTCCCAAGAGGCACCTCTTTTTAGATGGAGTCATCAGTTTCCATGGGGAGGCAGAGAAGGGCGTGGGGAAAAAGGACAAGAAACTTGGGACTTAAAGAAGAAGGCAGCAAGGGCACTTGAAAGTCCTCCCCGTGCCTCCCCTCCCCCCAAAAGGGTGGTTATCTTTGGGGTCCAGGTGTCTTCAAGGGTCCTGCCCTGTCTTTTGCCCCCACCCTGGATCCCAGCTGGCAAGGGGACAGACCTGGGCACAGTGCTGGGAGCCTGCCACTGCCTGGATGAGCTTCAGGGGGGGCTGGCCTGGGGCCCCCACCCAGATCAGGGCACTGAACCTGCCTGCAGGGCGAGAGCCTGGGGGAATGAGACACAGGGCATTAGGGTGGGAGGGAACAGAATCCTCTGGGGAGTGACTGGGGTTGGGGACCCTGGGAGCCGGGAGAGATGTCGGGGACCTGGGAACGGCCTTGGTGGGGCTCTATGGTTGAGACTGGGAGGAACTTGAGGAGGGATGATAAGGGGACTTCAGGGTGTCCCATGCCAGGACGTACCCTGCCGTAGGTAATAGAAGGGGAAGTCCGAGGGGCTCGTGGAAAACGTGGGCAGAGCCAGGAGTGCCCCCGGGGGGCTGTTCCACAGCAGTGAGGGGTGCGCAGATACTCCAAGGATCCGGTCCTGAATAATCTGTAAATGAGAGCAGGTTCTGCAGAGTGGCCAGGGCGGCAGTGAATGGGGCCTGAGGAAGTGAGGACCTGGCTAGCCCCGCACCTCCCCCTTCAGGCTACAGGAGTGGGGTGGCAGCTGCAGCACCCAAACCCTGGGGACAGAGGGTTCAGATGCAGAAATCCAGAGTAGAAGACACTCGGTGATGGTGTCCGGAGTTGGCAGATGTCAGGGAGCTGGCTGCCTCCCTCCCCTCCCGCACTCATCACGGCCCTCACCCACAGCTCTGGCACTCTTTCCAGACCCAGAACCTCTCCTGCGCGGCCCCAGGGCAGCCTGTGCCCATCAGCTGGGGTTGGTACATGCTCTGGAAACTATTTGCCACAGCCACCCCTCTACAGATAGGGAAACTGAGGCCGACATTGGGAAGGAACTGATCCAAGAGCTCCAGTCTCAGATTCATCCCAGAAGTATCTTTAAGGGGGAAGCCCAGACAAGGCAGAGGAGCTATCCGGAGAGGGGTGAGGTGGGAGCCCAGTGCCAGGGCCCCAGCTAGGCAAGTCCCCCTTACCTCGAGGGTGGTGTGGATGATCTTCTCCACTGAGGAGAAGTAGGTGTCCCACAGAAACTGGGTCTGCTGACGCAGGGTAAGGACGCGTGTCAGGGGCATCTCCCGGAGGGCAGCCAGGACCTGGACCGCAGAGGGAGAAAAGGAGGAGGCGTGGGGCCTTGTCAGGCCCTGACTGACCCTGGGGTGGGGACAGCCCGGGGTTGGGGGTCTGGGAGCCTGAAGCCCTTGCCCATGGTTCCCCAGAGTTAGCAGCAGTCACCCTTGGCCAAGTCCAAGGTAACATAGCATCAAGAGTTCAAGGGTCACAGAGAGCTGAGTTTAAATACCATTTAGTAACTGTGTGACTGTGGACAAGCCACTTAGCCTCTCTGTTCCCTCATGTGTAAAGTGGGGACAATAACAGTGCCTGCCGCATGGGGTGGTTGCAAGGGTTAAATTAGGGGGTACATGTCGAATGCTCAGCACGGTATAGAGGTTCAGTGAGCGGTAGCTGCTGGTGTTAGCTCCCTGCACCATTCCCCCTTCTCAGAGGATTCAAGGCTCACACCCATGTCTCCCAGAGCTGGGCAGCATTAGTGTCATCGGATGGAAAAGTCGCTGTCTTTTCCTTTGCTACCCAAAGCCTCATCGAGGCACTCCGATTTGGGGTTTCGTGTGCGTGTATGTGTGTGGGCTTCCCTTCATTGGGTATTTAAGTGGTCATGGACCCGTGTGGCCGGGCCCATGGAGATCAACTGGTCTAACTTCTCCCATTGTACAAATGGGGAAACTGTGGCTGAAAGAGGCTCAGGACTGCCTCTCAGAACCCTCAGGAGTCTGCCTCCATGTGCTCCAGTGGGGTCCTAGAGGCTTGGGACTGGGGAGCAAAGTCATCATTATACTACACAGACGGGGCATAGGAATGAGAACTGGGGTGCAACTGGCCTGGGGGCGGGGGATCCTGGGGTCCCTCCCATGTCCTGGGCCCAGTCTCCACCCCACAGGCAGGGCCCTCGGCTACCTGAAGTGGGAGCCTCTCGTCAGCTACAATGGCCGCCTTGGTCCAGTCGATAACCTCAGAGAAGGGCAGCTCCCAGCGAGGGCTGAGAAGTACAGGGATGCAGCCGGCCTGGGGGGCAGGGATGTCATTGGGGAGCCTGGTCCAGCCCTACACACATGCACCCACCTCCCAGTTCCAAGGCAGCAGCTGCTGCCAGTGGGGAGCAAGGGGCAAGGAGGAGACACCACTGGTTTGTGAGTCGTTCCACAGAGGGTGGGTGAACGAGACCGCAGGCACACCCGAGTCCCAGGGTAAAGGAGGAAAAGGCAGCTCACATCTCCTCCCCATTGGCCTGGGGCCCCGAGGACTCTGGCAGCTCAGGTGTGGGGGGTCAGGGACGAGGGATGCCCAAGTTGGGGTTGTACCTGCAGGGCTTGGAGGAAGCGCAAGGCATCAGGACGGCGGCTGCGGCCGGGGATGAGGCAGAAAGTGGCAGTGGGCAGCGTTGCCCGAGGGCGGGTCCTGAGGAGGCACAGGAGGGGCCCAGTGCACACAGGCCTGAGACAGCTGCCCTTCCCAGCACTGACTCGCTCGACGGCCCCGCAGCCCCCACAGCAGCACTTCCAAATTCACAGGGTACAAACCCACCACTGCGTTCTCGTATGTTAGCAAACACTCGGGCACAAGCGCAGCTACACACTGATACACCTACATAAGCGCCAGCCTCACGCTCGCCCCTCAACCCCAAGGCAGGAGCCCCAGGTTCCAGCTCTGCCTCTGCCCTTGCTGGTCTTAGAAACCTCCCTTCTCTTCTTTAGGCCTCGGTTTCCTCATTTGCAAAATGGGTGGCAGTGGGACCTGATTTTCCAAGGCTGGGTCTGACCTGGACATGCCTGTGTTTGCCCTCCCACAGCTCTGCCACACGCAGACTCGCAGGCAGCCCTCACCTGAGTGGCCTCCACGCCCTGCTGCCCCCCGCCCCATCCTGAGAGCCCAGCCCCATGAAAGGCTCCTGTGTCGTGAGGTGGGCTGGGCCCCCAGCCTGGAACCACACAGGAAGCTGTTGCCCAGAGGCCCTCTCACCCAGAGGACAGGCCTCCTCTGTTCTCCCACCTCCTCCCCCAGCTCCAGGGCCACACTCAGGCTACGTGTGCCTGGCGGGAGAGGGGGGTCACGGCCTCCTCAGAGCCGCTTCCCTGGGACAGCCCATCCAGAGAAGCAGTGCCCGTGACCTAGCTGCTGGGGGGCGGGGGGGAAGGGGCAGCAGGCAGGCCAGACTCCTGGGCTTACAAGCCTGCTCAGAACAGGACTGATGAATAGGGCCCAGAGGGTCCCAGGATCTTCCTCAGCTACTGCGTATTTGGTCCTGAGTCCGAACCTTCAAGAAGCAGTCCTGGGAGTCCTTAGTCAGTCTATGGACCAACCCCCATTGAACAGATGGGGAGGCTGCATCTCAGACTCAAAGATGAGCTCAGGGTCTCAGCAAGGGTTGGGCAGAGCTGGAACTAGAACCAACGTGTGCTACTCAGGACCCTGAGTTATTTGACCACCCAGGGCTGCTGCCTTCTTTCTCCAGTGCTAGGTGTCCACCACGCTTTCCGTGAAAAGGGCCGCGAGTTAAACAACGGAACCCCTTCCGCTCACTAAAAGTGGCAGCATCGGCCCGCTGTAGCGTGCCCCCACCCCCAGGACAGCCTTAAGGGACTAAAAATGCCTAAGATTAAGGCTTCAGAGAACCCACGAACAAAGAGCCTGTTGAATGAACTATACCCCTCAGCCCCCATTAGCCTCCAATGTTCCCTCACTTTGAATGTCCTTCTGCCTCGTCCTGGAGCACCCCTCCCTGCCTTGCAGCCCAAGGAATTCCACTCGATCTTCACATCTAAGCTCAAATGTCACTTCCTCCAGCAAGCCTTCCTGATCTCTCTAGAGATGGCTCCCTCCTCTCTGCTCCCACAGCGCTTATGTGCACCGGAGCAGTAATGAACCAAGCTAACCTTTATCGAGCACATGCTTTGTTCCAGGCACTGTTCTAAGTGCTTGGCTTTCTTTACCACAGTTCATTCTCACAGCAACCCTATGAGAGAGAAGGTAGGTGCTGCTAATGTCACATATTACAGATGCGCAAACCGAGGCCGCAGAAGTCACATAGCTCTGAAGTACAGGAGCCAGGCAGGCCGCTTGCACAGCCTCCCCGTGCTTAGCTGTGTGTATGATCACCAGGGACTTGTCTGTCTGTCCTGCAAGACCAAACTACTTGAGGACAGGGCTGTGCCTCCCTCATCTCAGTGTCTCTAGGGCCTAGCAGAGTGTTTGGCAGAGAATGGGTCACTCACTGGGTACCAAATGAATGAATTCTCAGTGTGCCATTGAGGCTAGACCCAGGACCAATGGACCCCATGTCTGAAAAGTCAGTTTTGGTACAAGTTCTAGCAATGGAGCTGGTTATGAGTAGTCAGTGGGTGGCCTTGGAAGGTGGTAAGTTCCCCATCAGAAGAGGTAAGCAAGCAGAGGCTGGAGGAGCACCTGTGTGTGTGTGTGTTACAGAAGGGTCACTGTGGCAACTGCCAATGAAGTCTTAGGGTTCTGTGACTGTGTAAGATACCTGCCACGGAATCAGGGCCTCAGGGCTCAAACCTGGAGCACACGTGACTCCACTTGCTTCCACATGCCCTAGGCACTTCCCGTGGCCTTTGTGACCCCTCTGCCATAAAAAAATTGATAAAAATTATATTTGATGTGTTGACATAAACATGGACATACTAATATTATATATGAAAATATTTTCTTCTACCTAAAAGCTCATTCTTTTTCTCCTGATTTGGAAAGAAATGAAAACACTTTCATAGGCCCCTGAAAGCATCATGGGCCCGAGGCACTGCACCCCCTGTGCCCAGTAGTGATGGGCCAGGGGACTTTAAATCCTGCATGAACTTATATAAATAAACAAATTTAAAAAATGGGAGAGCAGAGGTTCCCGTTGCTTGTACACACACAGAGCACCTCAGAAAAGACACGAGAGAAACCAGCAGCGGCGTTTGGTTCCAGGAAGGAAAACGGGGCGGCCAGGGACGCGGTGGGAGGGAGTTTTTACTGTATGCCCTTTTGTGCCTTTGGAATTTTGTACCATGTGAATGAATCCCCTATTCATAAAAAGAAGTAACAATTTCAATGGGTGGAGGCTTATTCCAAAGCAACAGGAGAACTGCCCAACAAAGGTGGAAAAACATGGGCTTTGGAGCCAGAAGTGCAGGGTTTAAACCCAATGCCAAGTGCCTGACCAGAAACATGAGGGCGGCTGTGATGAATCAAGGATCTTGCCACCAAAGGCCCTAGGCTGGCTCAGCTCCCTCTACCCTTCTGAGCCTCAGTTTCCCGTTCCCTGTAGTGAAAACACTAACACCTCCCTTAAAGGACGCATCAGAGGATTAGGCATGACTTCCATGAGGTGGCACAGCACCTGGCCCAGAGCAAGCTTTCCCTAAATATTCACTTCTTCTCCTCCCCCTCTCTCTTGCCAGCTGAGCGAATGTGGGACAGTGGCAGGGACAGTGGCAGGGACAGTGAATCGCCTCTTTCTCTGGCCAGCAGTTGTTTGCACAGGCCACCTTCCAGGGGCTGGCCCCGCCGCTGCAGGCCTCCCTCCCTCGCTCTGCCCCTGTCCTGTCCTGCTTGCTCGGGCAGCTACCTGGCACTTCAGGGAAACTGAGGCTCAAACTCCCACAGAGATTAGAACTCCTGTTGCCTATAGGTGGGATGAAGCCAAAGATAGAACTTCCTGATGTTCAGACAACAATATTAGAGCCTGCCAGGCATCACACCTTGGAAACAAACTTAGCAAAAATGCTACTCAGAGGGAGGACCACACTGATCAGAAAACCTTGGCCAGTTCTGGCCAGTTTGGGGCCAATCAGTAAACTGTGTGCAGTTCCCTAACTCTCAGTTTCTCAAAGAGGTTCAGGCTACAGTAGCTTTCAGATTCACCAGTGAAACCTATTGCATTTAGCAGTAACTGAAGTCAGCTGAAAGAAGAACTTTCTATGCAAGAATAGCGAGTGCCAAGTCAGAAAAGTGACACAGGGCATGGTGAGTGGAGGAGACCCTTGTCACCAAAGGTGAGCGCTAAGCTTGAGGTACCTGGGGGATCCTGGCTTTTCGGGTAACTGCCAAGAATGCCTGCTAGGGGAGGGTCCTGGCTGAAAGACTGTGGGAGCTGGTGGGGAAATTCCATATTTTCCCTGGCTGCGGGGCTCCCTAGAGGAAGTAGAGAGATTCATTCCCACAAGTGCCCTTTGGCTGAGAAAAGCCCCAGAAGCCCCAAGCAGAGGCAAAAACGGAGCGTGGCCACGGGAGGAATTCCTGGGAGGGAAGTGGAGCTCAGAATAGCCCATGTTGTACCAGCAGAGAACAGGGATGCGCCCGGGGGAGGGAACCAGGGAAGGAGACCAGGGTGCCAGGCTCCAACTCAGGTCTGCCCTGGGAGATGGAGAGAGAATCCAGAGAACCCAGGAAGATGTTCATTCTTGCCAGCCCAACCAGCCTCGGGATACTGCTGGCCTCCTGGGGGTGCAGAGGGCTTAGGGTGCTTAGGGGTTAATTGCTCTGTCACCTAAGCTGTGTCACCCCAACTAGGCCAGGTAGAGAGAAGTTTCTAAATGAGCTCTCCATGTCCCATAGGCCAGTGCCCTTTATATGTATTCAGGACTCCCACTGGCAGGAAGTTCTTCTGTAGGCCTAACCTAAGTCGTATTTGCTGTAACCAAAGACGATTTCCTTGATAGATTAATCCCCAAAGTTAGACATAGGAGCAGCTGCCATCCGTGACTAACCACCCACAGCTCTGTGGGATTTGACAGGGTTGATCGTAAATAAACTCTCCTTTGGAACTCAGAATTCTGATGCTGAAGGCTTCAGAGACAGGCAATTCTGAGTTAAAATACTGCCTGTGCTCTCTGGCTGGGTGGCCTCAAACAATCACTTAACCTCTCTGAGCTTCCGTGACTGGTACCCAAACACTTAATGACAGCAATGAGTATTATCTTAGTATAATCATTATTTATGAAAGTGCTCAGCACAGAGCAAAAACTATAGAAGTGTATGTTAAATAAAATATTAGTGAAGGAGGGGTTGGCATAAGAGTAAAGAGTAAGAGTGAGTCACGTTTTTATGTTTTTAAAGATCCCCAAGGGAGAACTCTCAAACCTGCTGTGGACCAGGGGGTAGGGTTCCCTGCTGTGACTCCCTCCTGCTGTAGCTGGTTCTCCCATCTCAGTCCCGCTCTCTACCTTGACCTCTGGGCTCACTCCCATTACAGACCCTTCTCATCCAGCCCCCAAGGGGAAAGTTCCACTTACTGCTCAGGTCCATGGTCCTGCTCACAGCGCCCATCCTGGAGGCAGGCAGAGGAGTTGGTACCTGCCGTGTGCCACCCACCCCTCTCCTCTGCCAGGGCTAGCAGGGCCGCCCTAGGGTGGGGGCTGTGCTGCCGCAGCTGTCCAGGAGCCCCACCTCGAAATGGGTGGGCTTCAGGGAGAAGCGGGAGGGCCACATCGAAGCCAGGCCGGAAAGTGTCCACTGTGGGGCTGGCCTCGGCCACCATTGCCTGTCCCAGCTGGAAGGTCCAAGAACAGGAGGCCGGGTGGAGCCGGAGGACCAGATGGTTCTTGCCTCCGTTCCATTTCGGGGGCACCAGGCTGCACTCTCCAGTGGAGGCATCTAGGCTGAGGAGGTGGAGGCAGGCCTCAGTAGGGTTGAATGTGTGGTAGCGGGATCCCTCAATGGAAGCCAGGATCTTGTGCTGCATCTCAGAAATGGGTCCAGCGGCTGGGTACACAAACACCTTGAGGCCACCACGCCTGCACTTCGAGACATCAAAGCAAGTTCCCCAGCCACAGCTGCTACTACGGAGGACTTGAGGAGGTTGAGGGGCATCTTCTGGTAGCTCCCCACGGTGGGAGAAACTCTGCAGGAGCTCTGCATCCAGCCAGTGGGGCCAGCCTTGGGGGGGCCCTGCCCGAGGTCTAGTGGGCACTGCCAGGCGGAGAAGGGGAAAGACTCCCAGGAGACCGAGGAGCCAGGACGTCAACAGTGCCAGCCACAGGGACTTCCTTCTCCACGACTGCATGTGGCCACCCACAGCCAGGGCTGGGGGAAGCAGGAGGAGGGGGTGCCCAAAGGTGGGTTGCTGGAGCTGGGATCACCCTAGTTCAGTGCCCTCGTTGTGTGGATGGAAGACCAAGGCTCGTGAAGAGCAGGCTACCTGCCTAAGGTCAAACGGCAAGTCGCCAACCAAGCACAAGGAGGCCGGGTAGATCCCAGCTTTCTGGCCTTGCTTTCCTGTGGTCAGGACTCTGCTTCCTGGGCCTTTGGACAACCAAGTCAACCGTTGCTTTCCCAGCAGAAGCCCCTGCCCCCAGGCACTACTCAGGCTGATGCAACCGCTGTCTAGATTGCTAGGCTGTGTCCTCTCTTCTTGGCTGAACCCCCTGACCTGGCCCTTGATGGACAGTACAGTCTGCCAGGCCATGGGGGACCTATCAGAGTCCCCACAAGAGGTGGCTTGGCCAGAGCGCAGGGCTGGAAGGAGCAGGGGTGGTCTCCCCAATCCTCCCCGAGTCTGAGTAGCCCTGGCCACCCCTGTGCCTGCTGACAAGCACTCCTGGGCTGCAGGCCCTGTGGCTGAGTTAAAATTAGACCCAGTGTCCCATGTGGGCTATCAGGGTCAGCTGAGGTCAAGGCCTGGATGCAGCTGGTGCCCCTTTGGCTGCAGTGCCAGGAGGGCTGTTGGTCCTGATCCTCTCCTACCCTGCCGCTGTCTCCAGCTCAGGCAGCTTGGCCCCTCCTCCTCCAACCCCTGGAAGCTGGCCCTGCACCCTCTGGCTTGGAGCTGTCAGGGTGCACAGGCCGGGACCCTGCATCAAGACCCTTCCCCGTGGCGCCCAAGCCCTTCGGATGTGTCTTCGGCGTTCCCTCTCCAGGCAACATCTGGCCAGTCTCAATCTCTCTCCTAGTGGCAGCCGGGCCCCTCCCCTGGCAGCCCTGATTCGCTCCTGGCTAGGAGGCAGGGTCTCCACTTAACTCCTTCCGAACCAGTTTCCTTGGCTTGCTAATCATAACCGGCAGGGACCAAACCTCAGTTTGCCATGAGCTATCACAGCCTGTCTCTGAATTCTCACATTAGCACTTCAAGGCAGAGGCTTATCACTGTCGTTTTTCACAGATGAGAAAAGTGAAGCTGAGAGAGGGAATGTTATCCTTCTAAGAAGACTCAGCTAAGAGGCAGGGCTGGGGATTTGAACCCTGAGCTCCTGACCCTAATCCTTAGAGCTTCCCATGGTCACCCCAGCCAGGGAACTGGGTGTGGGAGTCTCCAAATCAGATGAGATCATGTAAGTGAGGTGTTAAGCAGCCGGGTGAGGGTATTGGGCAAAGTGCTCCTGACTATTTCCAGGTTGGTCCCTCTTCCTTCGGCTGCCCCCACCCCACACCCCAGGAGCAGCGGGGGGGACCTGGGGGAGGGTATCTGAAGGCTGCCTGACTATTTCCAGGTTGGTCCCTCTTCCTTCGGCTGCCCCCACCCCACACCCCAGGAGCAGCGGGGGGGACCTGGGGGAGGGTATCTGAAGGCTGCCTGAGCCTAGAGTTGCTTCCTGCCTGAGATGCCATGTGTCATATTGGCCAAGGAGCCTAGGCGTCAGAAAATAAAGGCTGATTGCACTATGTTCGATCTGGAGTGCTCTCTCCTTGCGGCCTGATTCTGCTTCCCCCACCCTCCCTTTTCTGGGACGGGCACGAAATCTCCAGATGGAATGTGTCCAGTCTTCCAAGAATAAGGGGCTGGGGGTACTATCTAGTGCTGTGCTTAAGAGCACAGCTCAGGTGCTCTTAACAAGCTGTGTGTTCCTGTGCAAGTGACTCCACCTCTCTGTGCTCCTGTTTCCTCATCTATAAAATGCTGATAACAGCCTCTTCCTGAAAGGCTTGCTGGGAAGGGGATTAAATGAGATAATGCCTGGCACTGAGTAGGCACCTAACAAAGGTATCCTTTGTGCCTCCTCAGACCCAGAGGAAGTTGAGATGACTTGCTCAAGGGACACTAAGCGTCCATCTGGGGCAGATCAGGACTAGGACTTGGTTTTTTCCTCCTGCACCCATGTTTTTCCTGCTGCAACCCCCATCTCCATTAACGAGGAAAGAAGACACTTCGAGCTCTAGGAGGCAATCACCGTGGAAACCCATCTGCTGCTTCTTTGCTGCTGCCTATTCCTCCAGCTCTGAGTTGTCTGGGTGCCTCACTGCAAAATTAACCAGTGTGGCTGCAGGATCCTCCAGGGTCTCGGCTCTCACTTGCCTGAGCACAGATAAGCTCAAACCCTGGTGAAAACCCACCGGAGCCCATGGTATCAGTCCAGCTCCTGGGACTGAATCTGCCGCCCTGGGCACCCCCAGGATTCAGAGCAATTCCTGCCCATAGTAGATAATCCATGCCTGGACCCCACCTGAGGGAAGGCCAGGGATGTAGCCCAAGCAACCCAGATGGGGGGAGGGGGAGCAGTTCTGGCTTCTGCCCCTTCCCTAGGCTCGGTATGTGGCCCTGGACAAGTCACACCCTCTTTCTTGGCCGTCAGTTTCTCATCATCAGCCCTGACTTGGTAGCAGGGCGAGGCTGTCTAGAGCAGAAAGATCTGGAATTCTTTCTCAGAAGTAATCCCGACATAGTTCAGAAGGTCAATCCTTCCCTTTCCCATCCTTTTAACACCTGACCTTGTTAAGGAAAAGTTCACAAAACTTAGAAGTGAGGCAATGAGGAGACTGTGATCTTCATCCACCCACTGGGGCATCACCAGACCAGCCCTCAAGGGTCATGTGGCTCCCTGTGTATTCAGGCCCAGGCATTTTATAAGTCTGAGAACTAAGATGCTAATTCATAGAAAACAGATATCCAGGAGTATTAAAAGGATTTCTGACCAGTAGAGATTATAGGTTAAAGCCCAAAGGTCATAGGTCACTCACTGTAGGGCATCTGTGGCTGGAATGTGACTAGCAATCTTTTTCCAGCATTTTCTGTGCTTCTTTGGCTATATCAGTCAGTCCTCTGAACTAGCTTTGTCATCCTGATAACTTCTTCACGAGTAAGTGAAATACAACTTTGACTCGTGTTCACTATGCATTTGTATGATTTTTAGCAGTGTGGCTCAGTGGATTAAGCACCAGCCTGCAAACGAAAGGGTTGCCGATTCAATTCCCAGTCAGGGCACATGCCTGGGTTGTAGGCCACGTTCCCCCGACTAGAGGAAGCTTGAAAGGCAACCACACATTGATGTTTCTGTCTCTCTCTTACTCCTTCCTAAAAATAAATAAAGTCTTTCAAAAATATATTTTTAAAAACATTCAGATGAGTACAATTGGATAGCTCACCGAACCTCATTTTCCTTCCTTGTAAAATGGAAAATTCAAGGAAGAAGCTGACAAATTTGCCGACCCTGCACCAGGCACTGTTGAGCTCTTTAGATCCATGATTTCATTAAAGCCGTGAAGCAAAAGTGCAAAGGTGGAGGGAGAGGGATGGGGAGGAAGACGGCCGGCTATTCTCATTTTTTTTTAAAGATTTTATTTATTTATTCTTAGAGACAAGGGAAGGGAGGAAGGAGAGGGGTAGAGACATCTATGTGTGAGAAAAACATCAGTCTGTTGCCTCTCACACGTACCCAACCCGGGACCTTGCATGAAACCCAGGCACGTGCCCTGACCGGGAACTGAACAGCAACCTCTAGGTTGGTCTGTGGGATAATGCCCCAACCCACTGAGCCACACCCGTCAGGACTCTCCCCATTTTTCAGGAAATGTGAAGTGATTGCCCCAAGGCTATATAGCCAATGAGTACAGAACCTGGATTCAAACCGCTGCACCCCAGGGGGCAGGTTTATCACGGGGCTTGTGGGACGAACTGACGTGTGGAAAAGCGCTTGGCAAGCCGGACAGGTGTGCGCCCCTGTGAATCATTATAGTCAGCCCAAGGCAGCCTTCTAACCGGCCACATCTAGACACTGCCCAGGGCCTGGGCTCCCCTCCCCTGGGAAATGGGTCTGTGCTTCCTGTAGGGTGGGTTTCTCTTGTCTGGAGAAAGCCAGAGGGGATTGAGGTGAGCAAACGTCGCTGGTCCAGCCCCTCTCACACAGGACAGTATCCCTGCCTGAAGCCGCTGAATAGACTTTCAGCCCTGGCCGCTCCTTTGGGGCCCGTATTCCTGGGACAGGGTTCTGGGAGACTGTAGGGCTGGGCAGGCCAAGTAGAACAAATTTCAAACCCTGGTCCTGAAGTCATTCTCTCCCATCTTCCTGAGTCTTTCGACCTGAAGGCTCCAGAAACCATGCCCTCTAGTTCCCGGGCCTTCCCAGGGCAGCCCTCACCCAGACAACTTCACCTCAGGCCTGGGTGCTGAGGGGTTAATCAGTGGGGCCAGCGTAGCAAATGTTTACCTAGCAGGCAGATAATTATCAGTCTGCTTTCCAAAGCAGAGGCAGGAAGATTAATTTCTCCTCTCCTCCCTCCCTGGGGATGCTACTTGGCAGAGTAAACACAGCTTTCTGTTGGCTCTTCCAGGAGCTCCCCAGCAGAGAAGTGGGAGCTGGGGGAAGGAATCAGGCCTGGAGGTGGGCTCCTAGGAGCAGACACAGGTGGCTCAGTCCTGCTTCTCTTGAAGTCTGAAGTCCGGGCCCCACCCACGTCTGGAGCCTGGCCTAGACTGACATTCCTTAAGACGAGGTAGTTACGCAATTGATGGAGCCCCTGCAAAGGCTGGGCCCCTCACAGGCATCACCCCATTTAATCCTGACAACCACCAGGAGAGCTAGGTGCTCTTAACTCTGCTTCCACATTAGGGAAGGGAGATGCAGAGAGGTGAACCCCATTAGTGGGCCGTAGACCAAACCATGATCTGATGTCGGACCTGCCCTAGTGGCTGCCGATTTGTTGAGTATCTACTATGTGCCAGGCATCACGTTGGACACTTTATTTCTATCTCTAATCCGGAAGCAGTATTTCCTAGAATCCCTTTGCTATGCCGTTAACATCAGAGTGAGCGAGTACAGCCCGTAACTGGGGAGGAAACGCAGGCACAAAACCCAGAAATAAGAAGAGATGAGAGATGGGCCTCAAGTTGCCTTGTGTACTCCAACCGGTGTCCTCATCAGCCGTCCCTCAGGTCCTGTCAGTTTCACCTCCAAACAAACCCTGCCACCAGCCGGGCTCCCCCTCCCCTGCGCCCACCCCGGTGCAGGCCGCCATCACTGTGCGCCTGGATCAGCCCCTGGCCACTCCTGTCCTGCTGTCTCACTAAAATACTGTCTCCTCACAGCAGCCAGAAGACTTGCTAAAATGTAAATCCCATCCTTCCATGTGTGTAACTCTGTATTAACCATATCTCTTTAGTTTCTGTATTTTGGTGCTTTGACGTGGGAATGGGGCCAGGGGCAGTGGCTTGTTGACTTTGGAGGGACTCCCCCTCCCAAGGCTTCCCAATTCCTGAAGGTTGTAAGGGACTTACCCTTGAAATGCAAAGCAACCAGTCCAGAGCCCAGAGCCCCAGTTACCTCCTCTCCCAGGCACTCAAACTCAGGGATGCCACCCCCTGCCCTAGTTACCCCAGGACCAGGTGCCAGACAGCTGGGGACCAGACAGCTCCTGTGCCTCAGAGCTCACTGACTTTCCTCCTAGCCAGTCTTCAGCCTCTTTACTCTGCCTCATCCATTCTTCCCACAGAAAGCAAAATAAAAACTGGCTAAAGTTTCCCCCTGCTCTTTCTGGCTCCCGATCCACCTGGTGCTCCCCACGTGGCCCCGGGGCACGGCATGGCTCCTCCTCTTAGGGTCTGTGAGTATAACAACCTGTCTTCTCTTTTCTTTTTAAAAATATATATATTTTAAGATTTTATTTATTTATTTTTAGACAGAAGGGAAGGGAGGGAGAGAGAGGGAGAGAAACTTCAATATGTGGTTGCCTCTCACGTGGCCCCCACTGGGGACCTGGCCCAAAACCCAGGCATGTGCTCTGACTGGGAATCGAACTGGCGACCCTTTGGTTTGCGGACCAGCACTCAATCCACTGAGCCACACCAGCCAGGGTGTAGTTGATATTTTATTGATTTTAGAGAGTGAGAAAGGGGAGAGAGAGAGAGAAATGGAGAGAAAGAGAAACATTAATGTGAGAGAAACGCTGACCTGATGCCTCCCACTCGCACCCGAGTGGAGAGTGAACGGCAACCCAGGCATGTGCCCTAACCAGGAATTGAACTCGCAACATTTTTGGGGTATAAGATGACACTCCAACCAACTGAGCCACCAGGCGGGGGCTAACTGTCTTTTCAGTGCCAGGTGTCTCCTGCCCTGTTGGCTTCATCATATCTAAATAATAATAAAATCTATAACTTAAAGCAAACTCCTCAGTGGCTTCCTTGACCACCCTGTTGAGAGTAGCTCACTTCTTTTATTTTTCATCAAAGCATCCTATTTTCTACAGAGCATTTAACTTACCTTGGTTACATATGCACTTATCTTGGTTATATATCTGTTTATTATCCGTCTCTCCTCACTAGAATTAAAGCACAATATGGTGCTTTTAATCCTGCTTGGTCTCCAGGATTAAACACAGTGCCTGTGACATACTAGGTGCTCAATAAATATTTTTTGAATGGAAGAATTATTACAGTAAGAACACTAGGGAAGCACAGTTCCTGTTCTTGACCTTTACTAAGCATGTGCGCCGTTAACAGGGTGTTGAAAGTGGATTCATCCAGACTCCAGCTGGGTCCCCTGCTGACAGCAGTAGGTGCACCTACCGATGTAGAAGTGACCTTTGACCGACCTTGCTGTTCTTAGTAACCACATCAAAGCCTTCTAGTTAATGATTATATGTGTTCCCGAAAAGGTAACCATAAATATTTTTGTTAGTAACGGCCAGATGACAACCAAGATGAATGTCAAGTTGGTGGTAGTATGTCCCCTGGCACTGCTGCGTTCTTTGTCCCTTTGTCTTGTCATTAGTACTGGAGTGATATTATAAAACAGCACAGTGAGTGGAGGCTTTAGGGGAGAATAATTTGCGCCCTCTGTCCGCCATTGCCCAGTTGTCCTGTGAGTACACTACCCTACAATAAATCCTATTAGATCCTATGGAGTTGCCGGCTTCATCTCTTGGTCTGGAGATACCTCCTCGTTACGGTGACATTCCACCGTTGCCCCATCCACCATCGGACAGCGCAGCTGTGTTCAGCGCAGGACCCAAGTCAATTAATTATTTCATCACTAGCTCACTGCCCACCAACTTCCAGGCTGTAATACAAGAAAGAGCTAAGAGAGTTCAAGTTGGTTTGAGCCACAGCTAGAATATTTTGGGAGAGTTTGAAGGCAGTGATTCGAAAAGAATAAAACTCTTTCATAATTTTGCTCCTTCTCAGAGCCAGAGTTACAAAGAAGCTAATGAAATTTAAGCTTCAATTTCCCTTCTGAGGCCCTGGGAGGGACCTTGCAATATGTTCACACCACCATATGTTTTCAAATTTTGAAAAAGTAAGATATTTTAACATGCTTTTTCTTGAAGAAAGTCTCCCAAATTGCATGAGCTTCAAGCCCCACAAAACCAGGATCCACCTCTGCCCTCTGTCAAATCCAAGCCCTTCAAGTAACCAGTGATCCATGGGTTAGTTTATTTAACCCTTGCGTCAACTCTATCATGTAGATACTATTGCTATTCCCCTTTACATATGAGAAAATTGAGGCTTAAAGACTAGCCACTGCCCAAGAATTCAGTTAGTAAGTGGTAATTTGGGATTTAAAATTTATAGCCTGTCTCCAGAGTCTAGATCCTTAACTCTAGTGCTTCTAAATGGTGCACATTCGTTTTCTTGTCTGCTTTCCCCACCAACTTTGAGGTCCTTAAGGCAAATCATTTGTATACTCCCAGCACCAGCCCAGAGGAGACATCGGCACATGGTAGTGAATGGAAAAGAGAAAAGTAGTCCCTAGCAGCTGGGCGCTGGCCTGGCACTCACGGCTGGTCTGTGGTGTTCCCTGGCTGAACACAAACAGTTTCACAGAACATTCGCATCAGACAAAGGCCACTCTGGGACCCTGATGGATCAAGGTACAAATAGGACAACTCCAGAATCATGTCTGAACACGGACAACACGTGAACAGAAAGGACCAACCACCCCTCTACCCTCGGCTAGGACACTTCTTCTTACAAATGACTGCTCTGACCTCAGTCGTCTTCCCTCCTTCTAGGTTAGAATCCCTAGGATCCCCCAGTCACAGAATCACCCGCATTTCCTGACAGCATCCCATCCAGACCAAAGCCCTGCTTCCTTAAACCCTCCCCAAGATCATCTAACAAAAGCCCGAATCCTATGAGTCTTTTCTGTACCCTCTTTCTGAGATGCCCCCAGTTCCCCATCACGTGCATCCTGCCTCCCTGCAGGGAGCAGCCAACGTATTCGATTCCACGTGTGTCTCTGGCGGTCTTTGACGGGACTGGCATGGACGCAGGTATTGTATGTTGATGGATCACTGAGCATAAAATATTATTGTCAAAAGTTGCAGAATGCTGTTTCCCCCAAACTAGCTGATGATGACAGGAAGAACAGCGGTTTCCTTTGGGGAATGGGATGAGTGCTTATGAACTGCGAAGGAAAATGAGGCAACCCTTTCAGGGTACTGGAAATGTTCTACATCAAATTTTAAAAGGGGGCAGTAAGCTACACACTTAATATTAATGCACTTTACACACTCTGTTGTATACATATACTACTTTGACTAAAAAAAAGGTCCACTGACCGGCACGTAGAGGGTGTTAACAAAAAAATAAGGTTTGCTTAAGCGGTAATAAAGCATAAAAAGCATTTATTGAGCGCAGGAGGAACGGTGATCCGCGGGCACAGATTCAGGTAGCAACCTGCACTGTGCTCCAGAGGAAGCAAAGAGAGGCAGGGCTTGTGAAGGACAAAACCGTGCCTGCAGTCCTCATTTTGGCCCTCCCTGTGAGTGCAGGGTGTTGGCTAGGTCAGCTGGAATTGGTTAAGCCCATTAGGTAAGTGGAGGATGCAGGTTGTCGAGATGGATCGGTTCCTTTCGAGGTGAAGAATGCAGATGGTCTGATCACCATGATGCGGTGGAAGCAAGGTCCATACATGTCCTTGCAGCAATCACTGACCCAGATGTTTGTCTCGGCCTTGAGCTGAGTTACCAACTTAACAACAGTCAGCAACTTAACAAAAATTTCAAGAACTGAGACATGAGACATAGGCCCCATCCCCTTAAGGACCTCCCAACTCCATTTTAAGTGACTCTTCTGGCAATGCTTGTTCCATTTCATTTTCTCCATTATCTGGGAGAGAACAGGACATCCAAAGCTGGTCACTCAAATACCGACTTAAAGTAACAGCAACAAGGTAAAGGCCAGAGTGGGACTGTAGCCAACTAGAAGGGAACCTTGGGTCATTGGATGAGATCTATGATGAAAAGACCAGAAAATCAACTGCTTGCTGAAAGTGTAAAGCATTTGGATGTTTATACCAGAAGAGACTAGATTGGAAGGAAATACAATTGAACTCAAGTATTTTATTTTGCAACACAAAAGAGTTTGGGCCTAAGGCAGATCTTTCTAACGGTGACAAAAGAGGTAAAGGAAGCTGCAACATCCCTGTTTCTGAGAAGTTTATTTTATTAGGAAATGGTTTATGATTTTTTAAAAATTTTTTATTTATTTACTTTTATTTTTTAAAAGATTTTATTTATTCATTTTTAGAGAGAGGAGAAGGGAAGGAGAAAGAGAGGGAATGAAACATCCATGTGTGGTTGCCTCTGGTATGCCCTCAACTGGGGACCTGGCCTGCAACCCAGGCATGTGTCCTGACTGGGAATCAAAGTGATGACCTTTAGGTTTGCAGGTCAACACTTAATCCACTGAGCCACACCAGCCAGGGCCGTTTCTGGTAAGTTTAAAACTCAGCAGCCAAATGTCCCCAGTGTGGCCTGGTCTAGAGCAGAAGACAGAGAAATGACCTCCAGCTGCACCTCTCATGACTCGGGACTCTGGTCAGTCATGAGTGCTCTGGGCCAGCCGCATAGCACTGATTAATTAGCCAAAGGGAGCCACTCTGCTCTGCACTAAGCTTTTTATGTTCTGCCATCACTGCCACCAACCACAGCTTTAATTAAAGCTGGGGCTTAATTACCACAGTGCGGTGCTGCCATCGCCCTCTCCTGATGCCTTTATCTTGGCTCTTGGAAGGATGGTAGTAGTGGCAGTGTGTCAGGAGAGGTGAGCCTAAGGAAGCCTAAAGCACAGACTCTGCACACTGGTGATCTGAGCGGTTGGCGGGTGGAGCATCAGTTGTACAACTCAGCACCTGACCTCCAGTTGCTCACAATTTATTACAGTTAAGACCTCCCACCTAGGAGACGGCACAAGGCAGTGTGAAGTAAGCCCCCAAACGAGAGGCATACACAAATACCCCAGCAACTGAGAGGAGGCAGAGGTCCTTTGGGACTGGAGGGATCAGGAAACCTTCATGGAGAGAAAAGGAGGACCTAGAGGAATTTTCAAGGAAGTGTTAACAGGCTTAGACAGGACACCAAGCAGAGCAGTGTACCCAGTGGAAGGAAGAGCATGAGTGTGGAAGTAACCATAAGTGTAAGTATACACCTCGACAATGGGGAGAAGGTAAATGCAGCTGGGAGCAGAGCGAGGCAGAAGAGAAGGGTTGAGTGTCAGAGATGAGCACCAGCAACACTTTTGGAAAGGAAGGTGGGGGGCCAGGTTAGGGAAGGCCTATGAATGCCAGGCTAACAAGTTGGGACCTCATTCAGTAGGTAGTAGGAAGCCATTGAAAGTTTTTGAGCTGCCTGAATGATCCAGATTTCTTATGGAAGCTTATAAGACTCTCGAGGATGCTGTGCTGCCTATCTCCCTGGGTCTCTCTCACGCTCTCCCTTCCATTCCTCACACTCCGCGCTCCAGCAGAGTGTAAAACATTATTCACACTTTCTGTACTCCTAAGTTCTATTCCTCCAGTTTTCCATTTTTAACTGCTCTGTAAGATCTCTAAGAAGCCTTGCTGACTCCATTTCCCCGTCTGCAGGTGCCACTATTCAAGGCTCCCACAACTCCCTGCGTTTCCCCACTAGAGTACATTTCACTGTGTTGTCATATTCATTTGGCTGAATCCTCTACTAGACTGTGAATTATTTCGAGGTTGGGGACAGTATCTTGTTCAACAACGTGTCCCTAAGAACCAGCATAGGGTCAGCAACGTGAGGGCAGAGGAAGGGTCTAGGAGACAATGGAAAAATCTCGTGCTGGCAGGTAAATGTTGGTAGGAAATGCGCCCTTAACTTGAATAATGTCTCACTCTCAAAGGTAACAAAGCTGTGGGCGGACACGAAACAATTCCAACCTCCCCCAATTCTCGGTAAAAACAGAGTGAAACCACGCTATTTCTTGGCACGCCTGGGAATTATTTAAGGAAGGGTGCGGCGGCTGGTTGCTAACACGAATACGAGCAGAAACCACCGCCCTAACCTCGTAATCGTGACGGCGGCTCCTCGACCACCAGGGGGAGGAATCGTACCGCAGCGCGGGCCTTGGGCGGTTTCACCCAGCAACAAAGGGCCGCATTGAACCATGGGAATTGTAGTTCCGGGGTCGAAATTCTCAATCCGGCACGGTGCACCACGGGAGTGAGAGGCGGGAAATGCTTTTCAGCATCAGTGTTGAGTTCTAGAAACTACAACTACCAAAGGGCCGCGGGCTCCTAGGCAGTTTTTCGTTTCCGTCGAGGTGACCGTCGAGCTGCATCTGAGAGGTCAACTTGACTGGGTAAGTCTGATAGCGAGGAAGCGCCTGTTCTCAGCTGTGGTGTCTGCAAACTTTTTCAAATTCCAGCCCGGTTTGATTGTCCTCGTCTTATTTCTGGAACTTCACATTAATCTCTGGTCCTTTCTGGTTCCTATTCAGACGCCTCCAGCAGCCACCCCACACTCTTAACTCTCCCCCTGGCTTCTCCAGCTTTCACTCCCGGCGCCCCTGGAATCCCAACGACCCTGCGCTCTTGTCTTGGGACCCAGCCCCCCACAACCCACCCTGAGCCCACAGCGTCACTTCTCTGAAATCTGGACTTTAAAAGGTGCCCTGCCTTCTATGTGCTTCACGCTTTCCCTGACTTTGCTGTTTTTCCTGCTACTGGAAGGCTCGCTACCACTTCTCAGTCCGCGGAAAAGCCTAGTCAGGGCTGGAAGTCAGCAGACACGGGCTCTGGTCCCGCTCGACAGCTCACTCGCTGTGCGACCGTGGGCAAACCATCCTTCTCTGGGACTCACTTTCCTCACCTGCCAAGTGGAAATGACAATTGCTGTGTCACCCTTCGGATGAGGCTGTGTCGTGCAGCCAGTCAGCTAATACGTGTGAAAGTGCTGTGTAAACTGTAAAGCCTCCACAAGCGAGAAGAGATTATTTTTGTTATAATTATTAATGCACTGGAACAGTCTTATCTTGGCTCCTTTTTTAGCTCTGCCCCCTTGTTGCTCAAACCTGTCCCCTGAGTGCTTGGTGTCTCCACTCTCGAAGAGCAGGAGGATATTTCCTCACTTCCTCCAGAGACCAGAGGTCAGACTAATGAGCTTGAAGTCTCCAGAGAGCTTTCCCTGAAAGGCAGCCCCAAAGAAGAGCTTATCTTGGACTCTGTCCTGAAATAGCCAGTGATGAGAAGTCCACACAGCTGGTAGAAGGGAAGTTTCTGCTCACTGGAAATAGGACCCCGGCAGGAGACTGGACAGCTGCAGCCTGCCCTCTTCATTCCCTCTGGGCTCTTGTGGGCCTGTTTAATAGGCTGTGGTTTTGGTAGAGGTGTCTCAGGCCGGAAGAGGCTGGGAGGAAAGAATCTATTTTGCTAAAGAGTTTAATCCAGAAAAAAATCAAAGAGACCTTGGTATAGGATGGTATAGTGTGGCTTGGCTAGGCATGATCGAAGAGAGACATCGCATTGTTAATTAATTCCTAACATTTTATGAGCACTTAAAATGTTCCCGGCCCTAGGCAATATCAATTTTCTTAAATTTTACTATGTCCTCATTTTACATGTAAGAACTTGGGCTCAAAGAGGTTATACATACAGTCAGAGCTACCGTCTGTGGTTACAGTGCCTTCTAAATGTCAGGTGCTTTACATATATTATTTAATTTAATCGTCAACGATGAGTGATTGTTATTTCTGTTATGTGGATAAATTATCAGAGGCTTAGAATTTAAGGCTCTTACTCAAGATTACACAGCTAATTAACTGGCAGAGGTGGAGTTTAGACCTCTCCAAAGCCTTTCCTTACTTTAACATATAGTCTTATTTTCAGATAAAAAGACAGATTGAAGAATTGAGGGGGTTTAAATAAAAGCCAAATGAACGTTTATTGGGTCCCTACTATGTGGGGAAAGCAGGAAGATAGATGGTTTGACCTACAAAGAAGTACAAAATACAGTCTGTAGTGTAAAAAATTAAGTAGCATGTATTGGATAAATTGATTATTAAGACCTGTCATTACAGGGCCCTACATTAAGCCTAGTGAATAGCAGGAATATGCTTCTGGTGGTCATGGAATTAAACCAAGTGAAATCATAGCCATGATTTCATTAATATGAAAGTGAACTGGAGCATCGTATGAAAATGGGGGAGTGGAACTCTCAGTAAGTGACGCATGCACACGTGTCTGAATAAAAGAAAAATCCCATGCACCACCTCGACCAGAGGTTTTGAAACTTCGTCGATCAGAAACACTGGGGAGATTTTAAAAATTACCTGACCTCTGGGAATAGGGACCCTAAAATCTATATTTTTGAAAAGTTTCCCAGGTAATTGCAATGATAGGTTCAGGAACCTCTGATCTTGATTCTACTTTGACCACTTGTAGGCAAGTCACTGAAAACTGCTAGGATAGTACTAATCTAAGAACTGTCGTAAGGCGGCCTGTGATTGGTTACCTGGGGGGGTGCGGACACTGCCTAGAGTTGAGAGGAGGAAAGGTTGGAAGGACTGGGGGGAGCTTCAGAGAAGCCCAGGGATTTTATGGGGCCTGAGCAAGTGGGGCAGGTTTGGATGGGCGGAGAGTCTTCTAGACAAGCACCACCATGAATTGTTTAGATAAGGTGAGCAAAAGAAGGTAGAAATACCTGGGCTGATTTCCTTGGAAAATTTCATAGCGTTTACTAGAATGACTCTGGATGCTCTGTGGATGTTTCTTAGGCAATATTTGCAAGTCAGATTGGATTGTGCCACCTCCCCGTTCTACTTGGGCATCAGTCAGTGTGAGCCCAGGGAATGCAGATTCATTTCCATGTTAGCCTCACTGCGGCCAATTAGCTTCTTTGGTTTTCATTTCTTACAAACTTAATTTAGTTGGTAATCTTCCCGGGACTCCCAGAGGGTTCTGCTTTCCTTCTGTTTAGCTGTTTTTAAGTTCACTTAAGTTCACTTATCCTGATTCCAATCCCAAGCACTGTTCTCGGTGGGATAAGACCAAAATCTCTTCCCATAAGAAGCTGCTATCATTCTACCCAATTCTGAAACCTGACTCACCATTGGCTCTTCTTTCTCCCCTGACTCCCCAAATCCACTCAGTTGCCAAATCTTATTTCTACTTTTCATTCCATCAACAGATATTGCCTGGGTACTTCCCAAGAGCCAGGTTCTACACGAGGTGCTTAAAATGCACTATTTCATTTTATCTCCATAGCAACCCTATAAAGATGGATAGTATTCCCATTGTACAGGTGGGGGATCAGGCCTAGAGAGAGCAGACAACTTGCCCAAGGTGAGAAAGCTAGGCAGCGAAGGAGCTGGGGCTCACACTTCATCTCTCTCATATCTACGACCTCATTTGCAGGGCTGATTCTAACTCCGTAATTGAGTGCATGAGGGACTGCTACCCTCCAGATCTGATCACACCTTCCATTTCTCACCTGGCATCCGTTACTGACTGTTCATTTTTTCTCGTGTGTGCTTTCTCGCCTCCATGCTTTTGCATTCCTTCTTCTACCTGAAAGTCAGCTTCTTCCATTTTCTCCTCCACTCCCGAGCTAAAGGAGCTCTCTTCTCAACCCCTGCAGTATTTTATCTGACCCACTTTTATGACACTTAGAACCTTCCACTGCTTCTTTGTCACATGGGTGACGTGTGTCTCGTGCCCCAGCATAGGTCTTCCTTTTGTATGCTGTTAACCACAGGGGAAAGGTCAAGGTCTGAGACTAAGCAGCAAGTCTTCAGTTTTACTCTGGCTAAACGGTCCACTGGCTGCACCAGGAGCTTAGCTTAGATTCTTAGAAAGAATCGGTTTCCTTTGAAATTTGCTTCAGAGAAACAAGATGAAGTCTGCAGTAGAAAGAAAATCATTTATTATTTTCCAAAGTTAAGTTGAATGACATTAGGATTATTGGTTGTTTGGGGTTTTCCACTGGACCAGATAGTTGGCAATCAGGAGGTCTGTGTATAATAATAGTTCTGCTTTTGACCTTGAGCTGCTCACTTTACCACGTAGGACCTTGATTTCTTCATCAATAAAACATATGTATTCAGTATGTACCAGGGGAGGTTGGGGTAGGGAGGAGAAGATTGTGGGGAGGATTGACAGAAATGATCTCTAAGATCTCTTCTTGCCCAGACATGCTTTGACTTGAACTCTGATCCAATTCAGAGCATATTTTTTTTTCTTTAATTTTAGACAGAAGGGAAGGGAAGGAGAAAAAGAGGGCGAGAAACATCAATATGTGGTTGCTTCACATGCGCCCCCTACTGGGGACCTGGCCCACAACCCAGGCATGTGCCCTGACTGGGAATTGAACCGGTGACCCTTTGGTTCACAGGCGGGTGCTCAATCCACTGAGCCACACCAGCCAGGGCCCAACTGAGAGCATCTTTTTTTTTTTTTTTTTCTTTTAAAGATTTTATTTTTATTTATTTTTAGAGTGAGAGGAAGGGAGGGAGACAGAGAGAAACAGCAATGTATGGTTGCCTCTCACATGGCCCTCATGGGGACCTGGCCTGCAACCTAGGCATGTGCCCTGACTCCAAGTGAGAGCATCTTAAAGAAAGCAAAATAATTTAATAATTAAAAATGTGGGCTCAAGACTCAGTGTATATCAGTTTAGATGCTTTTGGTTCAAGCAATAGAAATCTAAACTCAGTGGTTTAAACAAGAAAAGGGGATTTATGTAACTAGAAAGCCTAGGACTGGGTCAGGTTTCAGGTATTCCTAATGTCTTCACAAATATGACTCTATTTCTCCGATTCTCTTTGGTCTGCCATCCTGTGCGGGTAGCTTCATCCTCAAGGTAGCAAAGTAGCTGCAACAGACAGTTCAAGGCTTCATATCTGCACGTCACTCTAGTTCAAACAAGAACGAACTTTTCCACCCTTAACCATCAAACCGAAGTCCTGGGCTTTACTCCGATGGGACTAACATGTGTCCTGTACCCGCTCTTCATCTGAACACTGACCAGGGACACAGAGGGCTGATTGGCTCAGGTCACGTTAGCCCAACTCCGGAGGTTAGGGATGGATCAGCCACAACCGAATCACAGAGCTACTGTGTCGGCGGGCAAGATAGAATGGATACTGAGAAGTCTGACGATGTTCTCCCCTGTTAGAGCCATGCTATCTGTGATCAAATCCTGGCTCTGCTAGCTGTGTGTTCTTGGGTGAATTACCTAACTTTATCAAGCATCATTTCCGTCATCTGTAAGATGAGATAACAGCAAGTATCTCAGAGGATTGTTGAAAGGATTCAGTTAAATAATACATGTAAAGCACTTAGTGTCGTTCCTGGCACAGAGTCAGTGTAATGGTGCTGGTGCTGATGAGATTGAAGAGGGACGCAGAGCATGGCCTTGGCCCCCGTGTAGGAAGCAGCCAAGTTACAGGGATGTTTTCTGGTCAGAAACATGCACAGCTGCCACCGCTGAAGGCTGCTGCTTGAGCTGCTGCCTCCGTCACACTCTCCTGTGTCCGCCGTTTTGCTCTTACATTACGTCCTGTCTGGAAATGCTTTCCTTTTTCTTCCCTGCCTCTAAGTCTTCCTCAGTCTCAAGGCCCAGCGTAGGTGCTGCCTTTATTGTCAGCAGTTTAGGTCAGTGATTTTGTAACTGTGCCGTTGGCCCTTGAACAATGCAGGAGTCGGGGGTGCTGACCCCTCACGCAGTCGAAAACCCATGCGTACCTTTTGACTTCCCAAAAACGTAACTGCAGTTGTGCCTCAATATCGACAGGGAATTGATTCCAGGACCCTCCCCCACCATCCCCGCCACAGACACCAATACCTACAGATGCTCGTCTTTTACATAAAATGGTGTAGAACAACGCATCCAGTCGGCCCTCCGCATCTGCAGATTCCCAGGCAGGGGTCAAAAATGCTGTTTCTGATCTGCTGTTGATTGAATCTGAAGATGCAAAACCCAGAGAAATGGAGGGCCAACTATATACTTATTGAAAAAAGTCTGTGTATAAGCAGACCTGTGCAGGTCAAATCCATGTTGTTCAAGGGTCAGCTGTCTCCCCGTGAGCAGGATCAGTAAGGGCTAAGAGCTCAGGTCCGGATCAGACAGACCTGGGTTTTGCCACCCATAAGCAGTGTGACTTGGGCAAGTTATTTAACCTTTCTCTACCTTAGTTTCCTCACCTCCAAAACAGGGTCTGAATGAACCGAGTACCTTCCTCAGATGGTTTGTTGAGAGAATGAGATGATGTAGTGTATGTAAAGATCTTAGTTCAGTGCTGACGCAATAGCTAACAGACCTAAGTCATCGTTATTCTTTGCCTCATGAGGACAAGGTCTGTGCTACATTCTCTGCAGCAGTTACTGCTGTGCTGACTACAAAGGAAACACTTCCTGGTGGGTTTTGAGCGGCATGGGAGTGCTCTCTGCTCTTCACAGACACCTCCTCCCCACTCCCTCCCCCAGCAACAGAAAAAGCAGCCCCTAAACCTTGGCAAAGGCGGTGTAGCAAAGCAGATGATGTGAAAGATTGAATGAGTCACTGGCAGGGAGGACGGGGCGATAAGGAGTGTTGGTCAGGGGTGACAGATGACACACATAAGCCACAGGAAGCTAAGAGGGAACCAGAAAGAGGTTGTTCTGTGTTCTGCCCTCCAGCCCGGGTCATTGTCCTATTCAGCTGGTGATGAGATGGGGGTCAACCAGTCCATGGGCTTTCCACCTGTCGCGGGACCCCACCGCGTGGGCTGCGGGGATGTGATGGAGGGCCAGAGTCCCCAGGTAAGTGTCTGCAGCTCTGTCTCTGCACACCTACACTGCCGCTGCCTGCTCTGGGACTTACCGATAGCCAATGTGATGGTGCAGTTCCATGTGGGGAAACTGAGTTAGAGCTGATCTGGATTTGCTTGTAGAGCTCCCAGGTCTGTCTTCCCTGAACTTTTCCTTCCTCCTCCCAATTAGAAACCTCTTAATAGAGATAGTAAGTTCTTTTCCCAGTTAGAGGAAAGGGGGCTCTGGCTTCAAAGGTAGCTTTCAGATCCTTTCACCCGTCTTGAGAGCAGATGCCTGGTCCTGGAAAGGTTGTTGATCTCAGACTAATCTGAGTCCCTGAGAGGAAGAGCAGGGGACCGTGCGCACTGGCCTGGGACTCCCAACCTGGAAAGAAAGACAGTCTCCTCTTTCCCCTCTCCCGCCTTCGTTTCTTTCCCCCTCCTGCTTCAGTTCCGGACTGTTCCTCCATCAGTTCCTAGGCTCCTTCTCTGCTGGCCCTTGGATGCCCCTGTCCCTTGTGAGAGGCACATACTTCCTCATAAACCTCTTACCTATTCCTGGGTAAAAGGCATGTACTGCTGCTTCCCCAGGGCCAGCCTAGGGGTGACCCACCGATGCCTCCCCTTTCAGCGTGAGGGCTAACCTTTCACTCCCGGGTTCCTCCAGGCCTGGGTGCGGGGCCAGATTTAAATCTCTCAATGTCCCAAGCACTGAAAAGGTTTTGATGCCCTCCAGATGTCATTCAAAATACAGTTGGCTATTTGAAATAACATGAGCTTCATGTGTGTTCCAAAAAGTAAAATGGCTTCTTTCTCAGTTTTCTGAATACAAAATTCAGAAATATAAATTGAAAGGAAAGTTTTCCCATTTTGATGCTTTGCCGGTGCCCCACACGCCCACTGAACCAGTGCTCGGGCGTTTGCTCTGAGCAGCTGCTCTCTTCTTCCCCACAGGGGAGCTTCTTCCGACTCTTCTACCCCTGCCAGGAGGCAGAGGAGACAGCAGAGCAGCCCCTGTGGATTCCCCGCTACGAGTACTGCACCGGCCTGGCTGATTACCTGCAGTTTAATAAGCGCTGGTGGGGGTTGCTCTTCAACATGGCTGTGGGTAAGAGCCGGCCTCAGCCCTAGATGCGTTCCCAGCTTCTTGGTTACGTTCCTAGGCGGTCCCCAAGTGGACACGGTACCTGACAGCTTGCATTGTCCAGCTCTTGTGTAGTGGAAAGCCAGCATTGGGTGGAGAGTGAGGAGAGAATTATATAATAAGAGCATGGGAATTATATAATAAGAGAATGATATGAGCTTTTATTATAGAGTTAAACTGTCCTGAATTTGAGTCAAGACTTTATCACTTACTAGCTGTAGGACTTGGGCAAGTTATGCAGCCTGCCTGAATACCTGCCTTTGCAGGCCGCTCTGGGAAGTATGTAAAGCCTTTAGTGCAGTACATGTAGGACAGAGAATGTGGGGCATGAGTGGTGGCTATTACTCATTTACTCGGCATGTAATCCCCACTCTGCCAGCTGTGTAAATCAAAGAAACATTAACTGCCAAAGAACATAGCGTCTCCTGCAGTTCCCCCATCAGCTCTCTGCTCTCGCGGGTAGGGTCACATTGAATCATCCATTTTCCCCACGGGCCCCACCGTTAGGAACTCTGCCTACTGCCTTGGCATCTCAGGGATTTACCCCCTGGTTGTTCAGTACTTCCCATTTGGATTTATCTTCCTATTTTCTACCATGTTCATGCTTTCTAGGAGAGAAGAGGGGAATGAAAAGGTGATTGGTTTCCCTGGACTGCTCAGGGGTACATGGTGGTCCTCCAGAAAGGAGGGGCATGTGTTCCCACACTTGCCTATGCCCAGGCTGCCCTTGGGATTACAGCTTGGGGGCAGCCAGAGGTTCTATAGCCCGTGTCTCTGCTAGGGTCTTGTCGCCTGCCTGTTAGCTGGAACGGCCCCTTTAAGACAAAGGACTCCGGATACCCCTTGATCATCTTCTCGCATGGCCTGGGAGCCTTCAGGTAAGAGCTTCTCTCCCTCCAACCTTGTCATATTCCTTGCCTGGTGGCAGCTGGTAAGTCTTATTCTCAAAGGCCAGAGAAACAGACATTTCCATCTGCCAGCTGTCTTATCTGCCATCTGCTTCATTCCATAGCATTGGGTGTACCTCCTCTTGAAGGCCTTTCCCAAGCTCCTTTCACCCGGCAGAGCCTTTCCGCGGGCTTCACGTCCTTCGCTTGCCATGTTCCAGCATTTATATCAGTCAGCCCTTTTAGCTTTCTTCCTGTATAATAGTCAAGAAGCATTAGAAGCTTGCGCTTTATAGTCAGAGCCATTTATTCAACGTACAGCAAAGGATAACTCTGCACTGACAGAGCAGTGAATGAGACAGACTCGCTTCCTGCCCCGGTGGAGTTCTCGGCCTCACCTTTGAATCCCAGCCAGACCGCCTGTGCTCGGTGTGAGCTTGGGACAGTTGCAGAGCTCTGAGCCTAGATTTCCTCGTCTGTCAAGTGGGGAGGCTGCTCCCCCGGGGCGGTTTGTGAGGCTTCCGTTAGACTGGCACCCAGTATGAGTGCGCACACACAGTTCTGTTCGTTTCTGCGTGGAGGAACGTGGGTATGTGAACTGTAAGAGCTCTTTTACCAGACTCCGGGGGACTCTCCCCAGGTTTTATAAGTCAATATCCAGTCAGAATTCTTTCCATGGGTTCTGATTTCTCACCTTGGTGGGTTATTTAGCTTAATAACTATACTTAATAACTGTATGTAGCTTAATGACTGTAGTCCACATTTCCTATTTAAATGTGTGAATGTTCTCTCTGTCCATTCATCAGTGTATGTCAGCCTGGTTTATGCACCAGAGTGTTACACATCTCGAAGGCCTCTGTTTTTGCCTCCCCACCCCTAAACCCTTGTACACACTGTAGCCACGGAGTCCTATGTTAAAACCAAATGTGATCTTGTCATTCCAGCATCTAGAACAGTGCCTGGCAGGTAGGAAGTGCTCAGTAAATATTTACTGAATGAATGAGTGAACTTCCCTACTAGCTCTTTGTTCTTAATTCAGCTCTTTTCATGGTCTTACCTGGAGGCAGGGCCTGGATGAAGCTTCCAGCATCATTTCTTGCTATTTGCCCCGCCCTGCTGTCCAGACACTGACCTTCTTTCACTTCCATAAGGCACTGTGTCATTTTCTGCCTCCGGGTTTCATCTGCGCTGTGCTTTGGGGCTGTTCCCTTTACCGGGAATATACAAGGTCTGTCCAGAAGGTATCCAGCCATGTAATATGAAAAACAGACGTTTATTGAAGAAGATACTAGATACAAGAAACATTGTACATAGGACAGTGACGCCTCAGTCCCCTTCAAAGTAGGCACTTTGGGACCTCATAGTTCTCCCCATTGCCATCAGCTGCCTGGTTGTATTTTCCTAAATCTCATCGACAGTCTGAAATCTCTTCCCTTTCAAAGATGATTTTAGTTTTTGGAAAAAGCCAGAAGTCACAGGGTGCCAACTGTGGGCTATAGGGCGGGTGAGTCACCTGGGTGATTTGATATTTCACCAAAAACTCTGCACGCGACACAATGCATAAGCAGGCACATTGTCGTGAAGAAACTGCCAATCCCCAGTTGCCCACAGCTGCAGCCTTCTGAGTCATCCAAGTGATTTCTGTGGAGGAATGTTCAAGCTTATCTCAATTTGGTGCAGGTTTGGTGCTCTACTCACTCAGTCATTTTGAATGCAACGGCCACACAGCACACATGCTCAGTCAACAACAACTACCGCCCCCACTGACTAGTACAGTGAAGTCATCATTGTTCACACATGTGCATTCCAGTCCACTCTCCTTGGCTGCCAGGTTACATCGATGCTGCACAAACTGTTCTTGATATTTTAACAATGGCTGGGCTTTTTCCGGACAGTCCTCATATGTTCTTTTGCATCTCTCTTTCTCTTCCCTCTCTCCCTCTTTTGCCTGGCTAACTCCAAATTACCTTCAAGGTCTTAGTTTGTATGTCATTTAGTTAGGGGCACCCGTCCTGACCCCTACATTGTATTAGGTTAAGTGTTCTAGTAATGTGCTCTCATAAGACAGGCTGTACTTCTCAGTACTTAAGATAATTGTAACGAATTAACTATTTGTATGATTATTCTTTAATGTCTGTCCTTCCTACTCGATTGTAATCCCCATGAAGACAGAGACCGTATCTGTCTTGTATCTCTCCCAGTGCATAGGGCAGTGCCTGGGCAGTGATTGCTTCCCAATAAATATTCATTGAATGAACACAAGGGCTTTATTTCTATAGGTCCTCATCCATTCAGGAAATATCTGTTGAGCACCTCTCTGTGCCAGCCTCTTGGCGGGAGAGGAAGGTGAGACACACAGAGATAAACAAAACAAAGAATTCATAGGCACTCGAGGAGCCTGAATATGGACTCACGTGACAGTGGCCCGTGGCAGAAAGTGGAGAATTGTGTGAGACGAGGCTAGAAAGACAAGTAGATAGTTTCAACGTTGCTCTCTTATTCAGTAAATTTGGTATGTGCTGTGTGCCAGGGTCCATGCTGGGGTCGGGTATTCTGTAGTGAATAAGGTAGACTACTGCCCTCAGAAATATAGTCTAGCAGGGGGAAGAAGCTAAGATACATTTTTCTCCTAAGGTCACGGGTATTTTATATAGATAGTTGGTGAGCATATGACTCTGGAGAAGGGTCTTTTTGGTCTAAGCATCTATATTGAGACTTCATACCTCAATAGGCCTGGGTGAACCAGTTATAAATAAATACTCTTCATTAACCAGAGCAGAATTCCAAGAAAAAGGGGAGGGAAAGGGAATGGTGTTCTTTGGTCGTGTCTGGTTAATTCTGGCTCTGAAATCCTTCCCGTGGGCCATAGACTCATTTCTCCCATCACAGGGTTGGGCATGTCCCTGTAAACACTCCCTAACCAGTGGCTCTGTGCCATCATCTCCTTCGATTTCCACACAGTCCTTTGGGGTAGGCAGGGAGGGTACGTATTTTCCAGGTGAGCAGATAGGCTCAGAAAGGCAGACTTGCCCAAGGCTACACAGTTTGAACTGGAAAGGGATCAGAAATCTCTCTTACTCTTATTTTTAGTACATTGCCTCCCAGGAGAAAAAGAAACTTAAGAAACTGACCTCCCTGAATCAATTAGGATTCAGGGAAGTTGTATTTAACAGAAAAACCCCGAATAACAGTGACCTAAATAATATTGATTTCTTTTGCAGATAAAGGAAAGCTGGAAGTAGACAGGGCTGATATGGTAGCTCCACGAAGTGTTCAGAGCAGCAGAAACTTCTTTTATCATCTTGCTCTGCCGTGGGTGACTTTCATTTCCAAGGGTATCTCATGACCCAGGATGGCTGTTTTAGCTCTAGCCATTACATCCACATTCCAGGCAATAGGAAGGGAGCACTCTCCTTGTTAAGGCGATTTCCTGCAAGTTCTGTATTACACAGCTGCTTACGTCCTGTTGACTAGAGCTGCTCTGTCCATTATAGTAGCTTCTAGCCACATGTGGCTTTTGAACATTTGAAATATAGCTGGTCCAAACTGAGATGTGATGTAAATATGAAATACACACTGGATTTTAAAGACTTGGTATTAAAAAATGTAATAAAATACTAAATTATTTTTTAAAGGTTTTATTTATGTATTTTTAGAGAGAGGGGAAAGGAGGGAGAAAGAGAGGGAGAGAAACATCAATGTGCGGTTGCCTTTCACACACTGGGGACCTGGCCTACAACTCAGCCATGTGACCTGACTGGGAATTGAACCGGCGACCCTTTGGTTCACAGGCCAGCATTCAATCCACTGAGCTACACCAGCCAGGGCCTAAATTATTATTTTTTTAATTTTGATTATTTGTTGAAGTGATCATGTTTGGCTATGTTGGGTTAAGTATTAAAATTAATTCCACCTTTTTTTTAACTGTTAAAAATATATCTACTATAACATTTTAAATTACTGAAGTTAGTATTATATCTCTATTGCTGGGCTAGAACTTAATCACACAGGCAAACCTGTCTGTAGAGGAGGCTGGGAAATGTCATACTTTGATATGATGGTGTCTTTAACTCAAAATCAGATTCTATTATTAAGGAGGAAAGGTGTTTAGAATGAGCACTTGGCAGTGTATGCCATATTTCTTTCTTTTTTCTGTAAAGTTGGAGTACAGACAAAAATTCCACATGCTAAATCACAGATGCATATTTGCATATTAAAGAAATAGCCAGAGTCCCTGTCCTCAGGGTGCTAACCAACTCATTTGGGAGACATGCAATATAACAATAAAAATGGAGCCATTGCCCTGGCTGGTGTGGGTCAGTGGATTGAGTGCCGGCCTGCAAACCAAAGGGTTGCTGGTTCGATTCCCAGCCTAGAGCACATGCCTGGGTTGCAAGCCAGGTCCCCAGTGAGGGCCACGTGAGAGGCAACCACACAATGATGTCTCTCTCCCTCTCTTTCTCCCTCTCTTCCCTTCTCTAAAAATAAATAAATAAAATTAAAAAAAAATGCTACTGTTGAAGTAGCCAAACTGTATTGTAGGGATGGAGGGGTGTATATGGAGACGAGAGTCACTGTACAGGGTTGGAAACCACCATGGGTTGATTTGTACGTGCTTCCCAGAGGAGGACGTTTGCGCCTTGGTGAGAGCAGGGACATTCTGGCTGAAGAAGGCTCTTTGCAAAAGGCCACTACAGATGAAACCGCTTCCGTTCAGTCTTTTGAGATGGTCGCTTGCAGAGTCTGGTTAGTATGGGGACTAAGGGTGGCCATTTTTCTGATCGCTTTTCTCTGTTTCTTCTGGAATCTCTAGGACACTGTATTCAGCTTTCTGCATGGAGCTGGCCTCCCGTGGCTTTGTGGTTGCTGTGGTAGAGCACAGGTGAGGGATGACAGTCTTAGGGGACTGCCATGGCTTGGGTGCCTGCACTGGGCTAGGAGATAGGCCAGTCCCCCGATCCTCACAACCACCATGCAAGTATCATACCCATTTTAAAGGTAAGCAAAGCAGCAAGGTTCCAAGATGTTAAATTGTTATACTTGCTGAAAGTGACACAGCTGAGTTGGGGTTCAAACCCAGGTCAGTCTCCAAAATGCATGTTTTTCCTACTTTCCTGCCCATGTCTCCAGATCTTTTTCCCTACTAGCTAGAGGATGGTCCAGAGTGTCTTGGCTGAAAAGGAAGATTCGGTAAAGGGAGAAATAAGCTCACGGTGTCTTCTGATTTCTCTTTGGTGGCATGTGTATTTCAGGGATGGGTCAGCTGCAACCACGTGTTTCTGCAAGCAGGCCCCAGAAGAGAACCAGACCACTAATGAGTTGCTGGAGGAGGAATGGATTCCCTACCGTCAAATTAAGGAAGGGGAGAAGGAGTTTCATGTTCGGAATTGCCAGGTAGGCTGGTGCCAACTGGGGAAAACGAATAAGCCTGTCCTGCTTATACTACAGTCACCGAGAAGACTTCTCTAAACTTCTCTCTCGAAACCTCAGTCTTAGTGAGTCTGAGCTTGTCACATCAATAAGGAGAAATGAGGCATTAATCAAGACTCTTTATAATTGCAAGTGACAAAAACCCAGCTTAAGCTTGCTAGGCAAAAAGGAGAATTGATTGGCTTATGTAAGTGGACTTGTAGAAAGGGCAAGTCCACTGGAACCTGGCTCAAATGCCATTAGGGTTTGTTTTTCCTTCTCATTCCTGTGTCCTCTGCTGGTTGGTCTCATCTGCACACTGGCTTACTTTATGAAGTTAGAACCACAGTTCTTGACAGCTCTAGCTTGCGTATGTTTGACCTCGTCGTCTGAGAGAATGGGACTGTTTAGAGGTTGTACCCCAACCCCCACCCCTGCCGCAAGCTGCGGTATGAAAAGTTCTGGGGAGAGACTTGTAAAGTACCAAACCGGGAAGTTCCCATCAGAAATACATCATTAAATTGTTTCTTTTTGCAGGGTGGGGGGTAGTCCTCACAGGCGGGGATAACAGAAGCGGAGTGGGTAAGTGCTAGGCAGAAGAAAACAGTAGATATAGGCAATAAATGGGCAAGTAGAATCTAATACTGGTTAATAATAAGAACATCCCACCCTTATTTCCTTTTTTAAAAAATCCTCACTTGAGGACGTGCTTATTGATTTTAGAGAGAGGGAAAGAGAAGGGGAGAGAGAAAGAGGGAGAAACATCAATTGGTTGCTTCTCGTACATGCCCCGACCTGAGTTCCCTCTTACGCACCCTGGCCAGGCACCTCCTGACCGGGGACCAACACCTAGGCATGTGCTCTGACCAGGAATCAAACCCATCACCTTCAGTTTACAGGGTGACGCTCCAGCCAAGTGAGCCACACTGACCAGGGCTCCTTTTGTTTGAATAACAGTGTCTTATTGGTCCTCCTGACAGCCCTATGGGTAGATGGATAGAGTGTGAACAGCGGGTCTGACTCCACTGTGCCATTAGGCGGTGCTTATGTGAGTTGCTGAGAAGGAGCTGAGGCTTTCTCAGCATGTGGGCCCGCAGCACTTTCTGAGACGGGGGTGAGCACACTGTCCCTGCGCTCGCTGTTGGCCCTGTAGGGGAGTGAGTTTCTTGCTGGGTGGTTTGTGCAAAGTTCCAGCTCCCACTGGGACTGTCTCTGTTGCAGGTGCATCAGCGGGTCAACGAGTGTACGCGGGTGTTGAGGATCCTGCAGGAGGTCACTGCTGGGCGGACGGTCCTCAACGTCTTGCCTGGTGGGTTGGATCTGATGACCTTGAAGGTATGACAGCAACTGGTATGACCTGAGCTCATGTATTCATCAGGACTTTCTTGGTTACATGTAACAGGAACCTACCTAACTTACTAGCTTAAACCAAAAGAGAATTTCTGGCTCAGACAACGAGGAAGACCAAAGGCAGACTGGCTTTTAGTTCTCAGACATTGCTGTCAGAGCTCTGGCACTGCCGTGTACATGGGCTTTATTCTCACCAGAATAGTTAGTTGCTGGTAACCTGAGCCTACATTTCAGCTCAGCTCCAGATTTAAAAAGAAAAGAGACTCTACTAGCTTCCACTAATCTGGGGAAGGCTGTGGCCCTGCTTGGGTCACATGCCCCTTCTGAGCCAATCACTGTGCCAGAAGGATAGGGTAATCTGATTGGCCTGCCTAGGTTACACACCCACTTCTGACAGCCCCACAGGGCCACATGGATGAGGGAGAGATGGTCCCTTCCCCAAAGGAAGGGCTTTCCAGCAGCAAAAAACCTATGTTCCC
This sequence comes from Micronycteris hirsuta, assembly GCA_004026765.1. NCBI lineage: Eukaryota > Metazoa > Chordata > Mammalia > Chiroptera > Phyllostomidae > Micronycteris > Micronycteris hirsuta. The sequence continues at coordinate 185,520 of PVJI01000899.1, forward strand.
GGCAGGCTAATTCCTTTCTTTGAGAGAACCCCAAGAAGATAGAAAACTGCCCATGGCAGTTTGGGGCCAATTAGGTACATTTTCCTCCCCCCTCTCAGTCTTTTCACCTCTAATTTCAAAAGTAGCTCAGGCTCTATTTCTTTATTTATTTAAGATTTTTTGTTTATTTATTTTTAGACAGAAGGGAAGGGAGAGAGAAAGAGAGGGAGAGAAACATCAGTGTGTGGTTGCCTCTCATGTGTTCCTGCTGGGGATCTGGCCTACAGCCCAGGCATGTACCCTGACTGGGAATTGAACCGGCAACCCTTTGGTTCACAGGCCAGCACTCAGTCCACTGAGCCACACCAGCCAGGGCTAGAAAATATCTTTTAAAGGCTCTGGTAAAGTCTTCCAGGGAGAAGCATCTGCCTGTGTGGCCAGTAGATAAGGCAGAACCTGAAATCTGGAGCGATTTACCAACTGTTTTGTGTATCTGTCTGCCCCCACAGAGAGGCAGGGTTTGTAGGCACTGAAGTCCAGACCTGCATGCCTGCGAGCCTGAGACGCGCTGGGGAATGGCAGGCGACAGTGTGGCTGGGTTAGTTAAGAGGTGGCCTTTTGGAAAAATACAGAATAAAAAAGGCCAAATAAATTTTCACCTATCAGATTGAGTAAGGTCTGAAAATTGAGTACTCATTCTTGTTGGCCAAGCTGTGGGGAAGTAAATACATTGCCCGTGAGAGTAGAGATTGCTCCATTTGAGGCAGTTTGGCAATAGCTATTAGTGGTACAAATGCACATATTTTTTGACCCATCAATTTCCATTTCTGGATATTTATTCTACAGATACCTGCATACACGCAACATGATATACACACAAGGTCATTCATTCCCGTGTTGTTTGTCAGAGCAAAAGATTGATAGTATCCTGTATGTTCACCAATAAGGGAACTAGGTTAAAAGATTATGGAACAAAGGATGTATTCATTTGGGTAATGCTAATTGCTGTAATACATAAACCCCAAATCAGATCGGCTTAACAGAACAGAAATTTATTTCTCTCCCACATGAAGTCCAGAACGGGTGCTGCTGTGCACGGGGTGACTCGGGGATCCAGGCTCCTTTGATCCTACAGCTCTGCCCTCTTCCACTTGTGAAACACAGTTTCACTGTGTACATTAAGCCAGGGACAGGAAAGGGCATGGAGATTTGTACGAAGGAGTTTGTATGAACTAGGCCTGAAGTCACGGTGTCACTTTCACTCACGTTCTGTTGGCTAGAACTGAGTCACAAAGCCACACCTAACTGCTGGGAAATAGAGTCCAGCTGTGTGTCCAGGAAGTAGGGGAACAGATTTGGTGATCACCAGCTGTCTGGACCATGGCGAAATCAAATGTACGTAACTGTAAGAAAAAAATAAGGAAGCCCTTTATATACTGACGTTATTATGCAAAAAGGTAAGATATAGTATCCCTTCCATAAAGAGGGAAGAAGTATATATTCATGTTTACTCATGTGCATTAGTAAGCTCTGCAAACACGCGTAAGAAACTTACCAGTTTCGGGGCAGGGAGTGGCAACTATGTGGAAAGGGAATGTGATAGGTGGGAGACTTTTCTATATACGCCTGATTTTAGAGTATATTAACCTATAAAAATACCTGAACAGGCCACCTACCGAGTTGCTTATCTGGAGGCACTGAGCAAAGGGGGAGAATTTAATATAAAGCCTTGGGATAGAAATTGGGGAGAATGAGGGTTCAGGGCAGAGGATGGATGGCAAAGCCTACAGAGATTTCCCAAGCCCCTTAGCAGACAGCTGCAATGGCTTTTTCTATCACTGTGCCCTGATGGCTTCTGGAGACAACTAGAAATAGATACGTGCAGAGCATATTTGAGCAAGCACACTCACTCTCTGCTGGATAAAAGCAGGACAGAGATCCAGAGGAGGTAGAACCTGAGTCGGTTTCTCTACAAGCAGGCCTTGCCTCAGAGCAAAGCGGACAGGTGGCAGGAGCTTCCCCGTCCCGTCCTTGACGTGGGGCGTGCGCCATCCCGCTGGACCAGTTTTAAGGCAGGGATCTAGAAGGTGGAGAGTTTTTACTCTTACTGCACTCTTAGATGGTTCAGGTTGGAATCACATAATTATTATCTATTCATTTATTCATAAGCATTTGAATGTCTACTCTAGTCCAGATGTTGTAGGTGGTAAGATTGCAAAAATAAAGATGAAAAACGTGGTGTTTAGAATTCCTGCCTACAGAAGGCTGTTCAGTCCAGGGATCGCCTGACAGGTTGCTTGCTCTCCAGTGGGCAGGTTCTTAATAATGTGGCGACGGGGAGGGGCTCACCCACCGAATTGGGCTTCTGCATCATTGTCTCACTGTTTCTTCCTCTTGCCCCTGAAGAATTCCTTAAAAAAATTACTCCGCAGTTTCTGACTTGGCTAAGTTGTCTGCTTTCCTCTCAGGGCAGCATCGACATGAGCTGTGTGGCTGTAATGGGACATTCATTTGGAGGGGCCACCGCTGTTCTGGCTTTGACCAAGGAGACCCAGTTTCGGTGAGGTTCTCAGTTACGCCGTTGCAGCCTCACACACCGTTCATGCAGGCAGCACGTATTTGTCACCCAAGTCCTTTGCGCCAGGCATCGTTTTGCAGGCTGAGGATTCAGTGGTAAACGAGAAAACAAGGTTTCTGATTTCATGGAATTTGTGGGAGGAAACAGATTAGTAAGTGAGCTAACAGTTAACCAGATCCCCAGCCCCCAGGTGCAATGAAGAAAATAAAATAGGCCGACATGCTAGAGCATCTGGAAACATTTCCAAGAAAGTGACATAGGCCAAGACTCAAAAGGCAAAGAAGCCATCCATACACAGTTCTAAAGGAAGATCGTTCTAGGCAGAGGGAAAAGCTAATGCAAAGGCCCTGAGGTAGGTGGAAGCTTGTGTCAGTAGGGAAGGAGCATAGAGAGCAAAGAGCTTAAAGAGGTGACGAGAGAGAAAAACGGCCAGGTCACAGGGTCTTTGGGCCAAAATAGGGAAGTTAGATTATATTCTCAGTTTGATGGGAAACCGTTGAAGGCATTTAGGCAGAGAAAAAAAATTGTACTTATATTTAAAAAAGATTCCTCTGGCTATTGTGTGAACTGTGGATTGTAGCAGGACAAGACAAAGCAAGGAGGCCAGTTAGAAAGAGGCTATTTCAAAGTCAAGGTGCGAGATGATGATTTGCACTAGGACAGAGGTAGTGGGGTAGGGAGAAGTGAGTGGAGTCACGATATGTTTTAGAATTTTCAGGACTACATGATGGATGAGGTGAAGGAAAGAGAGGAATTGGGGTTTTTCATTTGTGTGTCCATCATTTGAGTGAAGTCGATCATCCTTTCCTGAGGTGGAGAAGACCGGAGGAGCATTTGGGCCGGGTGGGGAGTTGGGGGAGGCTTATTTTAGGGCCTTAGTTTTGCCCTTGGTTACTGCTCGACAAACTGGCTAGATCTTTGAACTGTGGCACCAGTGAGGCTTCCCTGACCTCACCTGCCACGTGCGCTCTGGGCTCACCTAGCAACTCATTCAGTCAGCGTGCTCAGCAGTTCAGTCTCCCCTTCTCGACTGGGAGCTTCTCGGGAGCAAGGACTGTGTCATCTGTCTCTATATCCAGAGGCACATAGTCAGCACTCGATGAATGTTGAATGAATGAAGTGCCGTTCTGTGTAACTGAAGTCAGCTGCCTAAGAGTGGATCCAGGGGAAGGAGAAGGTCCAACCCTTGCTCTCAGTGAATTTAAAATCTAGAAGGATCTTTGGCGACAGGTGAAAGTGGTCTCTATCCAAGATCCCAACTGTAGGGTGTGGACCCTGGTACCTTCTTGGCTTTCCGAACCTTGACCCCACTGAGGAAAGATCTCTGCCTCTTCCCCCGCTGCCCTAACTGCTCCTGCCAGGCAGCTCCAAGCGTGCGGTCCTGTTGCAGGTGTGCTGTGGCTCTGGATGCCTGGATGTTTCCTCTGGAGCATGACTTCTACCCGAAGGCCCGAGGCCCCGTCTTCTTCATCAATGCCGAGAAATTCCAGACGGTGGAGAGTGTCAACTTGATGAAGAAGATATGTGCCCAACATGAACAGTCCAGGATCATAACCGTCCTGTGAGTAAACCCCAAGGTCGTGATCTCCAGTGTCCTCTCCGTTGGCTAGCCAGCTATGGCTCCCTTAATTACTTTGGGATTATCCAGAAGCTGTGCCTATTGATTGAATACCTGAATGCTTCCTGAATTTCAAAACCTTATTGCCTTTAGAATTTCTTATCTGTTCTTGTTTTCCCACTTGGTTCTACCTGCAGTGATTTCTTCACTAGCCTATAGGACTTTGTGACAGGACACACCTGTTCCGTTCTGGGAACGGGTATGTAGGGTTGTGTGTTAGGGAGGCAGACGTGTGGTTCTGTGTGGACTCCAGAGATCTCTGACCTCATTTGGGAATTTTATTGGGTCTTTTGAAGAATGTGGATATGGTAGACCTTTGACATGCACAAGATAGATTTTTAGGGACCTTCATGACTGTCCAAATTCAGATATCTTCCAAAAACCATCTGTATTTCTATATTCTGGCTAAGAGAAACCTCATTCTCTTCACTTCCATCACCAGCACTCTCAGATGGTTTTTCTTTCAGAAGCCATTTTTCAGAGAAAAGTTTTGAGCAATTTTAAGAAACGTACTTTGCATAGCAATTGGCCAAGAGCTTCAGGTACAGGGCTGAAGGCTCCCTGACAAGTCTCTGACTTACTCCAGTCCGGCACGTGAACATGGCTTCCAGGCTGTATTTCAGCAAAACAGCAAGTAACTGCATGCCAGACCTTTGGAATCCCTCACGTAGTTGAAATGCCAAATGCACAGCTCAGGAAGGCTAGGAATCCAGTCAGTTACCAGCGGCTTCTTCTCTTGCACATCTTGGCCCCTGCTCTCTTCCTTAGGGCCAGCCCCTCCCCTTTCATGTTGATTCATGGCAACAGAAGACTGCCTAGCAGTTTCTCCAGCCAGTCAGGTTCAGGGTAATTGTGTCCCTGGAGGGAAAGGAGGTGAGAGCAGTTGGGAAAGATGTATTCCTTCTTAAACTCAGTGCTGGACACTAAAGTGTCCATTATATTCTTCTTTATGCATTTTCATGTGCCTTAAAAAAAATACATGTTTTAAAAGTTAACGTTTGAGTCCTGGCTGGTGTGGTTCAATGAATTGAGTGCCAGCCTGCGAACCAAAGCATCGCCAGTTCAATTCCCAGTCAGGGCACATGCCTAGGTTGCGGGCCAGGTCAGGTCCCCAGTAGGGGGCGCACAAGAGGCAAACACACATTGTTGTTTCTCTCCCTCGCTTTCTCCTCCCTTCCCCTCTGTCTAAAATAAATAAATGAAGTCTTTTTTTTTTTAAGTTAGGGTTTGGGGTTTGTTTGTTTTTGCATGGTATCAAAATTTAGCATTTAGATTTTCCTTTCCTCATCAATTTAAGTAGTAATTTTAGTTATAAGTAATTTAGCCCAAAATGAACCAAGTGAGAATTTTACCTTTGCATTAAATGTATTTGATATCAAAGGACCTAAATTGTAAGCCAGAAACCCTCTTCTACAAGCACTTGCCCTCACTTAAATTCCTTTTCCCTGTTACTGTTTGGTACAGTTGTGAAGACAGGAGCCGATCTGCTGTGTGAGTGTCCGGAAGTCACCGGGGAAAAGCCACGGTGTTCTAGTTTATAATAACATAGGAGTGGCAGGCGCTGCAGATGTTGCCTCCTTGCCCCTGTCCCCACTCCAGCTACCTCAGCCCTTTCCCTGTGCTGTCAGACATTGTGGTCTCGGAGTTGGGGCAGCTCTGAAGCCAAGCACATGTGTGTTCAAATTCTAACTCTGTCCCCTTTCTAGCTGTGTGACCGGGGACAGATCATTTCTCTCCTGGTTCTGTCAAACGGGGTGATACTTCCCTTATAAGAGAATATTCTTCCCCTATTGTAAAAATTAAGTGAGATAATACACATGAAGTACCTAGTACATAGTGGGTGCTTAACAAATAGTTTGTGTGCCCTAGCTTCCAGATGCCTACCATTCATTTGTTTTTCTTTTCCTCTAGTGGTTCTGTTCATCGGAGTCAAACTGACTTTGCTTTTGTGACTGGGAACTGGATTGGTAAATTCTTCTCCCCTCAAACCCACGGGAGCTTGGACCCCTACGAGGGTCAGGAGATTGTGGTGCGGGCCATGTTGGCCTTCCTGCAGAAGCACCTTGGTAAGCACAGAACTGGGGTTTGTGGGCGGCCATGGGGTCCCTTAGATTTCCATGCACTGTGCTCTATACTGATATGTCTTGGATCAGGGAGATATATGTCAAAAAGAAACTGACTGAAAGAGAGTTACATAGAATGACAGAAAGAACACTTAGCTGAAAGTTTGGAGATCCTGACTCTGTCTTTTACTACCCAGATGGCCTTCACCTAGACATTTCACTTCTCTGAGCCTTGGTTTCCTCATTGTAAATGGAATGTTCACCTTTCTGCTCCACTACCTCTGTCCTAACTCATTATCACTTACCTCATCTGTATTGTGGAGGAGGTTCTGAAGATCAATGTGTTAAATTTGTAGAAGTGCTTAAACAAAGCATGGATGATGTCTAATGTCATAAATCCCAGACCAGCAAAATGGCAAGGCCCGTGGAGTTCTTCGCTGCAGCCTCCTACGCTTAGGAGCCGTGCTCTCACGGTCAGGCAGCGTGGGGGGTGTGCTGCCCCCAGAGTCGGCCCTCACCACCGCTGGAAACTAACGGTTTTAACGGTTGATACGCTAGGCTTTTCTTAGGTTACAAAGACTAGAGAGATTCACTGATTTACCTCGAGAAAAATGGGGGGTTTGTTTATGAAGAGTGTGCCTTGCCCGGATGAAAGCGGAAAGTCACAGGAACTATGGTGGCTCGCAGGACTGACCTCTCTCTCTTTCACAGGCTCAGCCTCTGTCTCTTCCTCTCCTGACATTTCTGTTTCTCTTTGCTCCACTCTGCATTTTTCTTCCTTCTACTGTGTGTTTTTTCTCTTGCTGATAGCATCTGCTTATTCATAATTTCTGCTTCCTCAGAACTTCCTCATAACTTTGGTTGGCGTGACCCCTCCAGGCTTGTTCTCTCCACCCTGCGGCATCCTTCCATCTTCAGCTCCCACTGCCCATATTTCCTTGGATTTCTGAGACCAGATTCCCTAGATAGACAGCTTGGTTGTCTCAGCTCATCTTTACCTGCCAACACACACTGCAGGCCACTGCCCAACCTAGGCCCGGAGCCCTTGTGATCGGACGTCCCTTTCTGCTCCAATCGGAGTGGAGTAGTCTTCTCTGATCTGCACGGGCCTGGTCCCTCGGCAGGCACTGTGCGTAGGGCAGCTTCCTGCAGGAAGGAACCGGGCAGCCTGGATTTCTAAGGTCTGAGCTAACTCTAAGCTAAGGCCAAGATCTGATGCTTTGTAACTCCTCCCTCCTTGCCCTGGTGATCCCCTCAGGAGCTCCCCAGAGAAGCCTCAGTCCCCTTCCACACGGCAGGCAGCTCTTCAGGTATTTGAAGTCGCCTGTGGTATCCACTTTGTTTCCTGTTCACGAAGCTAAATGTCCGTGGTCACCCCGCCTGCTCCCCTGCAGTTCCATACGTTGCTGTTTATCATCACCTTTGGGCGCACTGCTGGTCGGTGCGCCTTTTACTGTGTGGTGCCTCGACTTGACTAGGACGCACCTGGTCTGGTCTGACAGTGCCTGGTACAGCAGGACTGTCGCCTCTGTGCCCCGGACACTAGACGACTAGTTGGATGGCCTGAGTGCATTAACATTTCCAACAAGTGCCGAAAAAATTTGCTTTGGATTGAGTTTTCTTTTAAAGCATTTCTGTCCTATTATAAAAGTATTGACTTTTTGAACCTAAATTTGCAGTTTTATATTTATGCCTGTTGCCTGTTCATTTCATCTTGCTTATCATCAGCCGTTATACCAGCCTGGGTTTGGGGAGTTTAGGTTTCATAGAGATCTTAGAGTATCATTCTTTTTTTTATCCTCACCTGAGGACACTCTTTTTTTTTTTTTTAATTGCTTTTAGAGAGAGAGAGAAAGGGAAAGAAAAACATTGACATGAGAGAGAAGCATCAATTAGTTGCCTCTCATATGCACCCAGATTGGGGGTCAGACCCACAACCTAGGTTTGTGCCCTGACCGGGAATTGAACCTACAACCTTTCAGTTATGGGATGATGCTCCAAACAACTGAGCCACACCGTCTAGGGCAGAACATCATTCTTATCACCTGGTAGGAGAGGAAGGCATCCATGTCTCAAGACTTCTAAGGGGCCTGACTACACAGTCCTGAGCCCGCTTTCCCTGTTTCCTCTTAGGCACCATATCATTAGGTAAGAGCCAAAGATGACAGAGGAGCCCACCATGCACATTTGAACTCCCTTTAGAGGCGGTGCCTGCTGAGCTAAGATACTCAGTACTGGAACCCAGCAGAAGAGGACATGGAGGGTAGGGAGAGTCTTAGACTGTAGGAAGTTGTTGAGGACTTGCTTTATATCAGGCCTTCCGCTCAGGACTTCAGTATAATCCTGAAGACAGCCTTTTCCAGCAGGTAATTTATTATTAGCTCCATTTTACAGATGACGATAGTGAAGCTTAGGACATTTCAGTAATTTGTCCACAGCTATCTGGTCACCAAGTAGCAAAGCCCAAATGCAACCCGGGCTGTCTTATTACAAAGCCCATGTGCTTCATTGCTCCACTATTCTGCCAGTGAGTGACTCTGATGACCAACGATGCAGTCCGTCCTTGGGGGACACAGGACAGGCACCTAACTCTGACAGGAGGCTCCCTAGACGGAGCAATCCTTGTCTTTAATCTTAACAAATGATTAGGGTTCGCCAGGCAGGCACGGGCCAAGGGTCTTCTAGACAGAGGGCACATGGGCCTTTGCGGGCCTGGTCAGTGTTGGGAAACTGTGTTTCGTGTATCTGGAGTTCAGGATAGTGAATTGTGGGAAGATGAAGGGATAGAAATGGGTAGAAGCCAGATCCAGAAGCCCTTGTATTTGCTGAAATAAGTTTGAATTTTATTCCACGGCTGGGAGAGTCCTTGGGTTGTAAGCAGGGGAATGTCATAATTAGACTGGTATTTCCAGTCTGGTTGCATCATGGAGGATGGGCGAGATGGGGCAGGTTGAGAGGCAGAGAGCCCAGGTAGGGTGCTCTTGAAGTATCTAGGTGATGAGAGATAAGACAGAGTTGAAAAAAGGCAGAGGCTCTCTGTTTGGGTTCCTTAGCTTTGCAGAGAGAGAAGAGCGTTTTGGTGGCCACACGGTCCATTGCCAACAGGGGAAAGAAACTAAAACAGGTTGTAGGTGGCTCAGCTGAACCTCTCACCACTCCTGAAAAATTCCCCTGCCAGCGCGTTCTGCCCACACGGGGATGTTACCTTCCGTTGAGAAGAATGGTGCTTCTTTCCTGTTAACTACTGCAGCTCCTGCCCCCACCTATTCATCCTCCCTCCCACTCTCCTGGAAGACTTTCACACCTTCCCCTTTCTCTTCAAACCTCTAGCACCTCCTCCCCTTTCCTATCTCTCAGCAGATCAACTTTGCCTCCCACTTCATCAAGAAAAGGAAAGCAATCAGCACTTCCTCAGAATCCCGACACTCCCTCTGCCCACCTTTGAGCATGGACTCGGCTTTCTGTCTGGTTCCTAACATTTCCTGCCCAGTTCCCTAACTGAGGCCAACCCCTCCACCTGTACCAGACTTCGCCCCTTTTGTCTGCTCGAGATGGCTGTGCCGGCAATTCTTTTCTCTTTGCCCTCTTAGATCATCTTTTTTTTTTTCCCCCTTTCTACTGGTTCAGTTCAGGCTGAAAGTTCTCTTAAAAAATATCTCTCTTGACCCTATCAGTCACCACCCTCTTTCCCTAACAGCAAAACTTCTCAAAAGAATGTCTTTGCTTTCTCTGCTTTCTCTTCTCATTCTATCTTAAACCCCTTCCAGTCAGGCTTTTGCATCCCAGTTCTTCATGCAAAGTGCTTTTGTCAAGGTTGCTAGTAACTTCCACAGCGCTAAACCCAACGGTCAGCTCTCACTGCTCATCTCCGTGGAACTCAGCAGCGCCTGCCAGCGTTGGTGATGCCGTCCTTCCAAGGCGCCACAGTGTGGATTTTCTCCCGGCTCAGAGTCTGCTCCTCCTCCGTCTGCTTCGCTGCTTCCAGGCCTGAGTGTGGGGACCTCTTCTCTAGTGTCTGCCCTGGTGCCACCTCCACGCTGACAAGTCCCCAGTTTATGCCTCCAGTTGGATCTCTCCCACGAACATCAGATCTGTATAGCCCACTACTCATCAACACCACAGACAAAAAGTGGTTTAAACGTCAATCTTTCCCTTCTCAGCTAGTAGTCACTGCATCCTTCTAGTTGTTTAAGCCGAAGTCCTCGTTGGTGTCTCTTTTCCTGTACCTCCCATCCAGCCCCTCGGAAAACCCTATGGGCTCTGCCTTCAGAATGTATATGGACGCTAATCCCTTGTCATCGCCCTGCAGCTACCACCCTGTGCGAGTCATCTCGCACCTAAATTAAAATGACTCTTATCAGTTTCCTAACTGGTCTCCCTACTGCCACCTTTGCCCCCCTCCGCAGTCTTCTCAACAGCGCAGCCAGAGCGATCCTGTTACAGTGTGTCAGACCTTGTCACTCCTCTGCTCCGAATCCTCCAGTGACTCCCCATTTCTCCAAAAGTCAAAGCCAGCCTCCATGGTCCTGGTACGCCAAATGACGTGGTCCTCCGGTCCTCCCAGCTCTCCTGCTGCTCTTCCCCCGGCCTGTTCCACCCTCGTGGCACTAGCCCCAGTGTTCCAGGGACACTGGCCTCAAGCCTTTGCGGTGCTGTTCCCGCCACCTGGAACCTATTTCCTGTGCCGTCAGTCTCACGGCCCACTCCCGCCTCCTTCGAGTCTTTGCTCAAATCTCACCCTTCCAGCGAGGCCCACCCTGACCCGTCTTGTAAAACACTGGACCTTGCCCACGTCCCCTCACCTCTGTCCCCTGGCCACCACCACTGTTTCTCTTATCTGGCTCTTTTTTTCCCCATAGCACTTGCCACCTTTTCACATCCCGTGTAATTGATTGTTTATTGTTATCTCTGCTACTGGACTGTGAGCTCTGGGAAGATGAGGATTTCTCTTTGTGGATGGACGTTTTGGAGCCAAGGACAGACTGAGGCACATCATGAGTGTGCTCAGCGTTTTTTGAATTAATGAATATGTAGCACTTATTTGTCTAGGACCTATTCCGTGCCAGGTTCTTTGCAGGGCACCGGAATCCAGAGATAAAGGAGAGTGGTCCCTGCCTTCTGTCCCAGGTTTTGTTTGTGCAGGACGTCATCTGCCGGCTCAACTGTGCCCTGCTCCCTCCGCCCGAGGCCATGGACCCTTTCTGACTGTTTTGCCGCGTGCTTAGTCCCATCTGCCCATGACCCCAGGGCCCTCTCTTGAATCATACCCATTGGCACACTGCTTCATGATGCTGCCACGCTGTCCCTTCTGCCCTTCACCGAGGTGGCCCTGGATTTGCATCCACTGGCTGGCGTGCAAAGGACTTTTTCTTGCTCAGCAACATCCCTGAGCCTGGAAGTAGGCTTTCTGTTCTCTCATCCTTTCTGCCCATGGCATGAAGTCTGTCTTTGTCACTTACCCACTGTCATGACCTTGGACAAATTAGATAGATAGCTTCTTCGAGCCTCAGTTTCCTCAAATATAAAGTAAGGCTAATAACAGTACTTAGCTCATTGGAATATTATGAAAATTAAATGAAGCCGTGCATGTTAAGCACAGTTCCTACAATGACATTATTCTTCAATGAATGTTACTTTTTGTTATTATCATCATTATTGAGTTATTGTGGATTAAGCAAGTCATTTATGAAGCACCTTTATAAAGGCACTGAATCAGTAATAGTTAGCATTATGCTACCACCATCACAGCCAGTCTGGTCAGTGTCCCCGGTGCTCCTCTCTCCAGACGGCCCACTAAATCTGGGGGAGGTGCTCTCTGGTCTGACCTTGCAGTGGGTTACCTCACCTCCTGTTTGTTTTTTCCAGGCCTGAAAGAGAACTATGACCAATGGAACAACCTCATTGAAGGCATTGGACCGTCCCTCACCCCAGGGGCCCCACTCCATCTGTCCAGCCTTTAGGCACAGCTGGCCGTCTATACAAGGTCACAAATGGGAGAGAAGCTGAACTGAATTCCCATTTGGAGTCTGCCCATATGGGGTCTTCCTATCAGAAAGTGGTCGACGTGGCCCTTCTCCACACATCAAAAGGATATTGTAACACTGCTGATTGGATAACTGGGTACTTTGATCTTGGGCTAGTTGATCTTAAATTCATGGTGAGGCTTGGATCACTTACTGATGGGTACACTGACTTTCTGGGGCCTGAGCCCCGTGGTGGAGGGAACAAGCAGTGGGGCGGGGCTGGGGAGCTCCCAAGCCCTAAGCCGAGCACTACGAGCCGCGTCCTCAGCTTGGGCCAGCGTGGCTTCTGCAGGGGAAGAAACGGAGCTGAAGGTTGGAGTGAAAATTCCCGTCTTCGGGGCTTTTCACCTAACCTGGCACTCTCTCTCCATACCCCTCAGCCTTCTCAGGGCCACTTGGCGAGTTCTCAGCGCTTGAGGTAACTGTCTAGGATATGAACCCCCATCAGATTTTCTGTTTATTTTCAAGCCTTCTCAATGTGTGGAACATAGTCCTGGGCACTTGGGCTGGACTAAGATACCCTGGGAGCCCACAGAGGAGGGCAGACATCATTGTCTTCACAGCACAGTGAGAAAGGCTAAGGTACAGAATGGAGGGGCCGCAGAAGCTCTGAATGTCTGGGAGTTTTGCTAAAAATGTATCTTGACAGAAGTAGGTTGAGCTGGAGAAGATAGAATAACTGTTAAGTAGGCGTTTGAACAGGCCCTTGCCATGGAGGGAGGACGTTTGGTCAGCCAGAGTTCAGGAGCCTCCCCTGGGGCGGTCCGGGAACACTTTGGTCTTGCCTCTCACCTCAGACACCATGCGCCTCCCGCCTGCGCAGAACCGGGGCGCTGGGAGTCGTCTGCTCTCTGGCTCTGAGGCCCTCGCCCAAACTTAAGTCAAGATATAGATTGAATTTTTATTCTGTTCCATTTATAATATGAATGATATTAATACTCATGTTTGCCTAATGATATGTTGGAACATTCTCCGTGTAATCTGCTTCAGAGCAAGACGGGGAGCCATCTGGTAGTAACTTTTCCTTCTGTCTTTCTTTGTTCGCTTACTACTTGTGCCCATGTGGAGAAAAACTTTCAACGGAAAGGAAGTCTTCCTGGCGATCTAGCTCAAAGCTGTCAGGGAAGACCGACCCGAAGTGCCCCCTCCGCTACTCTAGACGTTCAAGCAGAGCACCCCGAGGAGGCAAGGTCAAAAGGGAAATGCATCTCCTCACAGTAGGTCCAAGGTCAGCGCCACGACCACAAGCTGGGACTAGGTCTCCCACCTCTCAACAGTTGTACTGAGAGGTGAAGCTTCAGGTCCATGGAGGCTGTGAACCTTGGGAGGATCTGTGATCCCGGCAAGACACGGGGTAAAGAGAATGTCGTTAGCCCTGAGCACCGGAGGTCCGCAGGCTGGTTTCCAGGCTGGTTTCGCCGTGACTAACGGCGAATTTGAGCGAGTTGCATTCTCTTTCCGGTCTGGGTTCCTGCATTTCTAAGATGGGGATCTGCGTTATGAATAGTTAGGAGGATTCAGCGAGGATGTGTATGCATGTGGATTATTTAAAAGTATGTTTCCTACTTTCCAAATATACAAGATTTTCCCAGTTATTCTCTAGCTATTGTTTTTTAGCTTAATTGCTTTTGGTCAGAGAAAATGACCCATATGGTTTTCATCTTGAAACTTGCTTGTTGGCCCGGTTTGAGATCAATTTTGTGACTGTTCCTTATATGCTTGAAAAGACTACATTCCGAAGTTGTTGGCTTGCTCAACAACATGATGGATTTTCTTCTATGAGAGTGTAGACAGCTATGTAACAGGGCCTTCTAACTCGCACCCGGGAACCACGGCCCTCGCACTCACAGACATAGTAGAGGCCACCCCTTGTCCTGGCCTGGTTCTGCAGATGCCAGGGTTCTGTCGGCTTTCGCATGTGAGACCCAGCTGCTTTCTGCCTTAGACCCACACATGACATGTGGGTATTCTGTAAAGACTGGGAGGCTCCTTGAAGACGGAGTCGTTTAGAAACTGGGTCTATCACTCTTCCCGTTCAGTTCATATTCTGGCGGTGACTCATTGATCTGGCAACATTAGGTGAATTTTCCCTATAGTCAAAAGTTATCCTTCGAGCCAAAAAATATAACTTCGACTCTTCTGAATGGTAATTTGCCAAAAGAGATAATGCACACACTTCTTAATGTGAACTGGCCTCATTTTACTTTCTAGGATGTTTCAGTCAGGACAGAGTAGATTGTATAGGAGTAACAAGCAACCCCGAAAAGCAACAGAAGTTTCTTTCTTGCCCATGCCGCTTGTCCTCTGTGGGTCAGCTAGAGGCCCTGCTCTGTGTCATTTTTATCTTCACTTGGGGACTCGGGCTGGCCGAGCTGCCACAGTCGGGAAGTGCTGGGAGAGAGTATGGGGAAGCTTTGTGCCCACAAGTGGCACTCGTTATTTCCATCCACATTTCATGACTGGCCAAAGCAAGCCATCCGGCCATGCCTAACATCCCATCACATCCCCAAAGAGCCAAAATGTCTGTGACCAGGCCGAAGGTCAGAGCAGCGGCCCCTCTGGCCTGTGAAGCTACAGAGAGCTATTTGCGCCGACGCCACGTGGCCCCCAGCAGCCGTCCTCTTAGTCCTTTGGATTGCATTTCGTAGTTTGTATCGCCTCCCTCATGGTCAGGCGGCCAGCCGTTACTCTTCGTGGCCTTGAGTGTGCCAGCCCCGAGCAGCTCTCCCCGTTCACTTCAGGTTTATTATTTCTGATCAGCAGCATTGTTTACAACCGTCTAAAGTAAAATCAGGTAGTTCCTGAGAGAGGGCTTTAGGGACTTGCTTGCAACTAAAATGCACTGCCTTTAGTGCTTCGAGATTGTAACCCTTCCTTTGACTGCTCAGAAGGGGCATAACAAGGTTTTTTCGCCCTTTGCCCTGATTTTTGGTTAACTTCCAGAGACTCGAAGGACACTAGATAAATGGCCTTTAGATAGACAATACAGTCCTGCATATTAATTGTCATCTGTTGATAAACTGCACTCTAGTGAATCCTTTTGAGAAGCAAAGATGTCTTGGGTTTCTTTTGCATCTTCTCGTTCCCATCCCATTGTAGAACTGAACTCATGGAGGCCTGCTAGTGGTATATTGTGAGGTTCCTGTGCAGGGAATGGTGCATCGGTTAGGGAGAGGGGTGGGTAAATACAGGATGGAGTGAGATTCCTCATCCCTCCCACGTCCTGGAAGCATCAGGCTGAGGCTCCCAACACAGTCCCCAAGCCCCTTTCTAGTGTGTGGCCTGACATAGCTGCCCTCTTGCCCTTCCTCAAGAAGTCTGCTGGGCTCTTGAAATGCCAACTGCATGTTTTGGCCTTGTGGGGACCTTTATCTGCCCCCTTTTTCTTCTGGGGCACCCCTTCCCCCTGGGCCTGCAAAGTGATAGGGACAGGAGAGGCCATGCTCTGTACTCACGACCCAATCCTTATTAGGAAGCTCACCTTCTGTCCCATCACGGCCAGTTGCTAAGGCCAAGTGTCCTTTGCCATAGCTGCCAGACAAAAGGACGGTGAGGATGACCACTATAGTAACCAACATTGATTAGGCCCTTACTGCGTATCAGGGACTAGGCTCAGTGCTGACACACTTCATCTTGTTTGCTTTTTACAGTAACCCCATGAGGTCAGGTGGTATGAGCCTCATTTTGTGTATGAAGAAGCAGCTTTAGAGAAGTAGTTTGATCAAGCTCTCACAGCAAGAATTTGGCAAAGCTGGGATTTAGGTGTCAGAATCCAAGCTTTTAACCACTGGGCCATGCTGCCTAGTGCACATACTTGGTTTTGCCCCTTCCCCTGTCTGTTTAAACTCTCAGGGTATAAGGAATATAATTTCCTGATGGATGGAATGAAGAATGTCAAATTCTCCAGCAATTTCTATATGAATTGTATTGAGAGTCAGAGGTACTTTTAGCACTACCGAGAAGTGGGTTGGAGAGAATTGAGCTTCACCGAGGACTGTGGGTCAGGGGCCCTGTTGGTTTCATGGATGAGGCAAGCAGTTCAGGGATTAAGAACATGGTCTTTGAAATCAGACAACTCCAACACTATTTTCCTTGTGATTTATGCTAATTAACTTATGTGGACTCATTTGTAAAATGGAAATTCTAGTAGTATTTACCTCTTAGAGTTGTAATAATCGAAATAATGCATGTAAAGCATTTAGCACGGTGTCTATCCTAAAGGGTTATTAAACATTAACTATTTTTACTAGTATTGTTTTATTTGGTCGCCTTCCATACCTATAAGATTGATATAATTTGCCCTTTCCCTCAATGGCCACAGATGGTCTTGGTCTCAGTTCCCATTCCAGCTTCTGTTTCACAGTTTCCTCCGTCAGTGGAAGCCTGCGAACTGCCACTCAACTACCAGCATTGTGTGAGGGTGGAGCTAGATGAAGAGAGAGTTTTTCCAGTCTGTTTGCTCTCATTTGCCTGCTCTTCCCATCAAAGGTCAAAATCCACACCATCGCACTAGCTTTGTAGGCTTTCTTCACTGCCAGGAAAAAGTCTGCACTCTTCGGTTCTGAGTTCGGCTTTAATTTTACACCTGATCATCCAAACATACATGTCTGTGCACCAGAAGTCAACCACAGGTCCCAAAATGGGGAATGGGAGAATCCAGGGAAAAGGTCTGTGCAGACGTTAGCCAAGGGGACGAGGACCTGGGGGTAGGGAATTTGTAGTTGGGGCTAGTTGTGTTAATTCTTGTCTGCTGCCTCTAAGGGGTACGGGGCTGGCGGTAAAGTACCCCATGACCTCAGGAGAAACTTCCCAGACCTGAGAGTGGCCTGCAAATCACCTCTGCAATAGCTCTCTCCCTCACTGCCATATCTGATGTGTTGCCGAGTTCTTTTGTCTCTCCCCACTTGGTGGTTCTCACTCCCATCCGTTTCATTCGAGTCTAGTCCCTCCCATCATCTCACCCTGTAATCATGTTTACAGTCTCCTGGACCCTAACTTCTCCTCTCTGCTGCATTCTGGGGCCAGATCTTCCTGAAGGAGCACCTTTATATCAAAACACCAGCCTGGCAAGCTGGCCCAATGGAAAGAACAACCTGATCGGAGCCCTGGGTTCTTGTCCCAACTCTCACTGTCTCTCGATCTATGCACTTGTGTATATGCTTTTCCTCTCATGACCTCAGCTTCCCTAACTATAAATTTGGGTGTAGGGTGGTCCCTAAGGCCCCTTCAGTTCTGGCATTTTACCGTCTCTGTGGCTGAGTTGTCAATCTGCCGGACTTCCTTTTTCCTGTGCAGTTGCATCCGTCCCCTCATTCTGTCTGGTTTTGCTCCACTCCTGTCCTCCGCTGCTTCCCAGGACTCTGCTTTTCCCACAGCCCCCGGCCTATGCCCACCCATTCCCCAAACATGCGTGCCCTTTCTCATGATCTTGCTTGCAGGGCCTTCCCAGCCTCCTCTCTGTATCCGAGTACTGCTCATCCTTAGGCCCATTTCTGTTGCACCTCTTCTATGAAAGCCTTTTTGATTAAATTCAACTAACGTTTGATCTCTTGGCCTCCTGCTTCCCAAGAGAAATATAGTCCGTGCCATATTTAGTATTGTACTTTATTACATTATTCCAGGAGCAGGGCCCATCTGTTGGACAGGGAAAAGCATCCTCCTTTTGACTGGCGTGGGGAGCAGGGATCATTGTCCCTTCACCCCCCCGAGCCCCGCTCCCATCAGCAGGCTTCTTGTTCCCCAGCCAGACTTGGGAACAGCTGGTATTCGCCCAGGCCTCTGATGTCTCCAGCTGCCCCTGCCTCGTTTTTCTTTGGTTTTCTCAGATCCCAGCTGTGGCGCCCAGGGCAGAGCCGCCAATGATGCAACCAAGGGCAGCTGGAGCAAATGAGAGGTACACGGACATGTACCATTGAGAGTTAGAAGGAAGGCAGAACTGAGCACAAATCACACCAGTGTTGAAAGTGAGGGAAAGCAGTTTGCCGGCTTATTTTTCCCATCTTGCTTTCATCTAAAAAAAGAAGCTGCTCAGAAATACAGTCCTCAGCCTGCTACGCCAGGTGGTCTCTAGATTCCTGCCAAGTGCGCGTATATAATTATTCATCTTTATGAAATCACACCCGGGTCTGAATCTAGATACTGACATTTTTTTGCCATTTTTTTAAATCCTCACCCAAGGATATGTTTATTAATTTGAGAGAGAGAGGAAGGGAGAGAGGGAGAAACATCCATCGTTTGCCTCCCATATGTGCCCCGACTGGGGATCAAACCCACAACCTGTGTAAGCGCCCTGACTGGGAATCGAACCCACAGCCTTTTGGTGTACAGGACAACACTCCGACCAACTGAGCCACCCAGCTAGGGCACTTTTTTGCCATTTGATCTGGAACCAGTGAATCCTTCTGAGCCTTTGTTTCTTTTTCTGCAAAATGGGGTCACTAATGTCTGCCTTGCCCTCTCAATATTCAGGGGATTCCATGTAAGATTAAGACCACTTTGTAATATATAAAGCACTGGATAAATACGTGTTGCTATTAATAGTAAGTGTGCCATATTTTATTTTTGCTATAGTGTGCCGCTACTTAATGAGCATTTATTTACTTTGTGCCAAATACTGGGCTAAGTATCTTACATACATTGTACTTGAGTGTACTTGAGTGTGATATTGTTACGTTCCAGAATTATATGCTTATGATTTTGTGATAAAAAGGGGTCATTATTTGTGCCGGACCCTGTATACAATCATTAAATTTTAGACTTGGAAGAGCCCTTACATCATTTAGCCTATGAGGAAACCAGAGCTCAGAGAACTTCAACAAGTATCTGGCAAATGTGAACTAAAATTCAGATCTTCTGACGCCAGTCTAGTGTTTTAGATACATCCACAAGCACCAGGGCTTCATTGGACTACAAAGAAAATCCTAGAGAACAATGCAAGACTG
Source organism: Micronycteris hirsuta (assembly GCA_004026765.1). NCBI lineage: Eukaryota > Metazoa > Chordata > Mammalia > Chiroptera > Phyllostomidae > Micronycteris > Micronycteris hirsuta. The sequence goes on from PVJI01000899.1 coordinate 204,722, forward strand.
TGCAGGAAGAAAAGGGGTGAAAGGACTTGCCAGCCAGCCATGAGGAGGTGCCACGTGGTTTGGGATTAAGAACTGGAGATCATGGCAACACAGCCAATGGTGCAGGGACTGCAGGAGACCTGCCCAGCTGAGCACAAATTATTGGGAGGAACCAGGAGTCAATGGTGCCCCTGACTGGCCTGGTTTGGCAAGGGGAGGCAGGACTGTGTGTGTTTGTGGATATTTTAAAGGGACTTTGAGATTTAACGGCGACATTCCACCATTACTCTAAACCTGTATAACTTTCGAATAAATACTTCCTTTCCTTTTTACCAAAAAAAAGAAAATTCTCAGGACCCACTCATCATGACATCCTTTATTTCCAGAAAGCAATCACGCTTTGGAGTTTTTGTGCAGGGAGGAAGCCTGGCTGGAAGGCCTGTGAGAACCTACTGAGATGGCACTGCTCGTGTACGTTCATTTATTCTACAGGCACTCGTTGACGCCTGTACTACGGCTGGCACCGTCCTCATGGGACTGAAACTAGAGAGCAAGAAAGGCGAGTCAGCAGGAGCCGTGTGGTCAGCGCTGCTACGGGGCATGTATGAGGCTCAGAAGTGGCACTGGGTGCGTTCAATTTACGCAGAGTAAAAGGGCTTCACAGAGTATCATATACTTGACCTGGGTGCTTGTATTAGTTATCTATTGCTGCATAATAAATTATCTCAAAATTTAGCAGCTTAGAGGAACAAGCATCTCACACTTTCTGTGGCTCAGGAAATCGAGTGGCTCAGTTGTGTGGTTTGGCTTAAGGTCTCATGAGATTGTAATCAAGACGTCAGCTGAGATGTCTGAAGACTTGATAAGGACTAGAGAACCCACTTCCAAACCAGCTCACTCACACGGCTCTTGGCAGGAGGCCTCAGTTCCTCAACGCATGGAGCTCTCTCTGGAGCTGCTGCTCAAGACATGGCAGCTGGCTTCTCTCAAAGCAAGTGATCCAAGAGAGCAACATGGAAGCTGTAATGTCCAGTATGACCCATCCCGGGAAGTCACACTTCTCCATCGTTTCCACAATATTATATTATTATGCAGGTCAGGCCTGTTCAGTGTGGGAGGGGACTATACAAGGGCATGAATACCAGGAGATGGGGCTCGTTGGGGACTATCTTGGAGGCTGGCTACCATAGTATTGAAGACAAACGGAATTTCAGATGGGCAAGAGAAAAAGAAAAGCATTCCAGACAGAGGAGATAACATATAAAGCCACTGAAATAAATAGTAGGGCAGGTAAATGAGGCATAGCATGTTCAGGACATACAGTTTTTTGAAAACATGTGAAAAATGAGGCAATAGGATAGCTTACAGAAGAAATCAGAGAGACTTCTATGCCAAGTGCACGAGTTAGACCTTACCATGTTGGCCAGTGGTTTGCAAATGTTTCTGCATATTGGAAACACCTGAGGAGATTTTAAAACTCCCAACGCCAAAGCTACACCACTGTCAATTCAATAAGAATTTCTGGAAGTAGACCTGGATATCTGTAGTTTTTAAAGTTGCTCAGGTGACTCCGGAGTTGAGAACCAGTGATGCAGGCAACATGAAGTAACTAAAAAGCTTGAAGCAGGAGAGTCATGTGACCAGATTTCCAATCTCAGGGACAAGGGAATGCAGCTATACCTCCCTTCTCTGCACGCCTAGAAAAGTGTACTAGAACTAGAGAGGTCCCATCATCTGGACTCACCGCCTCACTTAGGTATTATGCCTCATTATCTCTACTACTGAACAATGAGCAGAAATATTTAAACTTTAGCAGTCCCAAGTAACTTTCCAGCATCCTAAATTATCTGTTTTTAAATTTTCAAGCCTAAGGCTGGTACCAACATTCTTATATCAACATAACCACTTCTTGAGGCTTGAGGGTTTTCTTTCCCACTTAACACTCTCATCCAACCGTGTGAGGCAGTAGAGGGGAAAGGTCAGGCCATGGTCTTCAGAGTCGGCCAGACCTCTGGATCTGAGTCCTGATGTCATCACTTACCAACTCGTTGGGTGATTTAACTTCTCAGGACCTCAACTAACATCTGAAAAACGGCTCTACCACGTACCTCGGAAGGTGCTCAAGGATATGAAATGAGACTATGCATGTCAAGACGTCTGCTCAGTACCTAGCTTGGAGTTAGTGCTCAGTAAATGTTAGTTATTCAGCACTCCAAGTGGCATGTCATCTTTTGCTGCATCAACACCCGCCCCCCAACATGCAGGTCTGTTTAATAGTTCACCCCATTGCCAGACTATTTGAGCCATTTCTAATTGTTTTTAGCTATAATGTTATACCGTTTTTTGTATGAGTTGGTGGGATTTTTAAAAAGTTATTTCCCTAATTTTTTAGTTGTGGAAACTGAAGAATGGAGAGGTGAAGTATCTTTTCAGACAAAATTCATACTGCTTGTCAGTGGCAGAGCCAACACTCGGGCCCAGGGCTCAGGTGCCCCGAGTCTTGACCTCACGCTCTCTCCGCAGGCCACCCAGCCCCCACACTCACCGGAGACTTGAAGACTGGCCCTTCTGGCCTTCTCTTCTCCAGCCTGAATGACTCAGGTCTCCCGCTGTGTCCTCTGACATTTCTCCCACCCTTTCATCATCCTAGAGTTTCCTCATCCATCCAGCATAATTGGAGCAGCATCCCTGCTTACCCCTAGGGAGTGGGAGCAGATGATGATAATGCTTTGGGGACCTGGACTCATCTTTGGTGCCTCTGGGCCTCTGTTGGTTGAAGTTGCGCAATCGGACGGGGATGTGTATCCTGTCTGACTCAGACACACCCTCCCTCCTACCTGAAATGCTGTCTGATTTAATCAGATGCAGCTTCCCAGAAAAGTACCTCTTAAAGGGACCGCGGAGATCATTCTCTAATCTATTTAAAAAATAACTGAGGCTTAGCAACGAAGGTTGATCAGTGGCTGATCTGGGACCAGGACCCAAGCCTCCTGACTCCCAGTGTGGTGTTGGGGAGGGGACACTGAATCCAGGCAGGTCGGGCGATACCAACTGTGTGAATTTGGGCAAGTGAGTTAAAAGATGCTCAATTTGCTCTTCATAAAATGGTAATAGCCAGCTCAGGGGTGTTATAAGGATTAAATGAGATCACTAATGTAGGGTCTGGAGCACTGTGCTCAGTAAGTGGTAGTTACTCAGTGGGTGCAGTGGTTAGGAGTCTGGGCTCTGGAATCACAGACAGGATTCAAATCCTAGACACCCACTTACCAGCTGGGTGATCTTAGATGACCTATTTAAAAAGAGCTAATACTTATTGAATTTATTCTAGGCTTTAAGCCAAGCACCTTAGAAATATTATTCCATGTAACTTTCACAACAATTTAGGAGGAAGGTACTATCAGTATCCTGATTTTATAATGGAAGATGCATATACTGAGGCATGGATCAATTTAATAATTTTACTTCACTTCCCTATTGTTTTCCTGATTATCCTTTAGTTTGAATTCTTCCTGCCAAACACCTACCTTCTCTCCCTCAGTGCTTAAGAATTTTCTCCTGATTTTGAACTTCAGACCAGGCCATAATCTCTTCAACACCCCCTCACCTCCTCCCTTTGCCAAGCTCTGCTCTGCCCCTCTGCTCCAGCACGGCCGCTGACTGTCCTCTTTGAGAAATCCCCCTGCAGGCCTGTGTGAGTCCTCCAGCATCTCCTCTCTCCTGTTTCCGGACAGCTCCTGGAGCTGGACCTCCGGCGGGTTTGTTTCACTTGTCGTCTTTGTTGCTCACCCTGGTTCTCCCTTAGCATAAGGACTTCCTGAAGGACAAGTGTCCCTGGCCAAGTCAAAACGACCAACATACCTGATTGTGTCACTTCTGGACCAGGTGTTGGGTATGTCCTGATTGTTAAGCCAGGCTGACAGCTCACATACTGTGCACCTCTGCTCCATAAGAACAAAACTCAGATTGCTTACCCAAAGTGTGTAAGTATTGTAACACTGGAAACACCAATACCCCTCTGGTGGAACAGCAGCAAACTATCTAACTTTAAATATTTAGATGGTAAAACGCAGTAAATTAGGAAACACCCATGTTATTAAGAAAACATTAAATAACCAATTTTTTAAAATATATTTTATTTATTTAATTTTAGAGAGAGGGGAAGGGAGGAAAAAAAGAGGGAGAGAAACTTAATACGTGGTTGCCGTTCACACCCCCCCTACTGGGGACCTGGCCTGCCACCCAGTCATGTGCCCTGACTGGAAATCAAACCAGTGACCCTTTAGATTGCAGCCCATGCTCAGTCCACTGAGCTATACCAGCCAGGGCATAAATAACCAATGTTTTAACTTAACACTTAACTGCTTCTTTTTTCTTGTTGACATAAAGGACATGTGCTTTTTTTTCTTTTTAATCCTAGTACTTCTATCTCTTCCACCTTTTTTTAAGAAAAACTTAAAACATAGAGAAGAGCTAAAATAATAGCACACGGAACACCTGTAAATCTACTATCTGGATTTAATAATTTGCAGGAGTTTATAAAATGTTACCTTCATAGATCTCTTGGGTTAGTTCCTCTGTTTCCTGTATCCCATTTTCTTTCTGGGTTCCTTTTTTTATTTTTCTAGATTATGCATACTTTTTTGAAAGGTTGCCTCAGAGGGAAACTTGGCGTCCTTGTAGGACCCCAGATATGTGTGTTAATGTGGCCGGGAGAGAATTCTAGCTGCAGTTTTCCCCTCAGAACTCTGAAGGCCTCGCTGGTTTGTCGGGCCGTACACTGCACCATTGTTAGGAGACCTGATGCCAATCAGAGTCTTGGTCCTTTATTTCTGGAAACTTTGAAGGCCGACCTTTATCCTCAAAGGTCAGACACTTCGCTAATACATGCCTAGATATGCATCTCTTTTTGATTGAAAAACATTTATAAATAAAGGACTTGGTCAATTAGTATAGACAGACAGATGGTGTAGGTTTCCTCTGAAGCCTGTGAGGTGTTCTTTCACAGAGGATCTCTCTCCTGAGTGGGAGATCTGACTGTGGAATCTGATAAGTGGGCAGGGCCTGTCAATGAGCAGGCTTCCCTTTAGGGACCTTGGGATCCCTTTAAGTGTCAAAATAAGAAGTGGAACAATGTGTTACGTGTCAGTTAGTTGCAACTGACAGAAAGCAGACTGGATTCAGTTTAAGAAAAAAAAAAAATTACTGGCTTAGGAAGTTTGAAGTGGGTTGCTGGCTGTCTGCATGGTTGGCAGGACTCCACAATCTCAGAGAACGATCTTGGAGATGTTCTCTCCCAGGGGCCATATTATTAGACCCCGTGGAATGAGGCTGATGATGCGCGCATCCTGTACGCACCTCTAGGGTCACTGTGGACGGGTTTCAGGCACTGTAACTGTCCAGACCTGAGCCATGGCCCAACTCTTCCACCAGGGCTGGCATGAACCTGTGACTGATTGTTTACCAGGACCATGTGGGATGGCAGAAGGCCAGGCAGCCCCTAAAGAGCAGAACTCAGGTAGGCAGACCACCCATACCCTCATAAGGATCCTAGGGTATTCATTCCCAGATGGAGTCGCCCTCTTCCTTCCCTTCTGGGACCTCTGGCTTTTTTACTTTCGAGCCCTCCCTAAAATCTTTCACTGTGTTTAGAAAGCACTTCCAATACCTTTAGAAGATTTTAAATCAGACATTCAGCTAGGGATGCATTGACACAGCAATATTCATATGAGGACATTTACCCTAAAAGCCAGATCATTAAATTTATAGCTTTTTTTTACTTTCAAGTACATATGTTAAGCAGACATCCTCACTTCCACTCCAAGCCCCGCCCAATGCTGGCTCTCGCCTCTGGAAATCAGGAATGATCAGCAGTGGAGGGGGGTCAGGCACGGTGGAAACCAGGAGTGGAGTCAAGGTCAGTGGTGGAGTGAAAGTCAGGGGAAAGGTGAGTTTCAGAGAAAAAGTAATGCTTAGATATGTCTTTCATAAGCTATTTGGTAATTGTTTAACGGTAATTTTATATTTTGACTCAGTTCTATCAAAATGTCCCCCATATCACATTGGCTCTGGCGAAATGAACTGCTTTAAGGCACAGTTGGTCTAAGACTCAGATGGCTGACTCCCAGGCCAAAGCTCTCAGCAGGCAGGGCACTGTCTCCTGGCGGAGTGGGCCCGGGTCCAGGCAGGACAGATTCCAGGCCCAGATTCTGCCCTCATTTGTCTCCCGTGAGCAGCCCGAGCAGTTGGCCTGAGCAGACGCCCCGCCCATTTTTTGTCTCACTCCCCCGCAAACCCTTTCTCTCCCTCCTGGCTTGCGGTTCAGGTAGGTGAGGGTGGAATGGGCGAGGGTGAGCTAGATGCCTGCTTCCAGCCCACAGCCCCCACCCCAGCTTCTGCTGCTACTCGGTCTCTCCAGCCTCCTTGTCTTTTATAAATAAAACTATCCCCAGAGGATACCCTCACCTTCCTGCTCCAACCAGTTCAAAACACCCAGTTCAAAAGCTGCAGAGCCTGTAAGACTTCCTCTTAACTGCTCTGGGTGGCTGGTAAAGAGATCCGCAGCCCCTGGCTCCCTGACTGCTGGTGTAGACAGGACTCCCCAGGGCCCAGTCCCTCCCTACTTAGGGTCTCAGCCTGGAGTCACTATTTTTATTTGTTTTTCTTTTTAATTTCTCTTTGTTTTTTACCCCCACCCCCACCATCCCTAGTCTTTGACCAAGAGATACTGAGGCTGTCATATATACCAGCAGTTGAGTGGCTTAAACAGACGGGTATTTCTCACAGTTCTCACGCTGGGGAGTCCATGATGAAGGTGCCAGCTGACTTGGTTCCTGGTGAGAGTCTCGGTGCCCTCAAAAGGCAGAGAGAGAGGGAGGGAGGGAGAGAGAGGGAGGAAGAGAGAGAGTTAGTTCTGGTCTCTTTTCTTCTCTTATAAAGGAAACTAATCCCATCATGGGAGTCCTATCCTCACGGCCTCATCTAAACCTAATTACCCCCCAAACCCCCACTTCCAAATACCATCATATTGGGAGTCAGGGCTTCACACTTAAACTTGGGGAAGAAGCAAACATTCAATCCATAATAGATGCTTACTGTAAAAATTTTGAAGAGTACAAAAAGTAAAACCGAAGAAAAGCACTACCTGTCCTATTATCTAAAAGTCGTGTTATAAACTTGTAGCATAATTCCTTCAAGTATTTGCCAACACTTACTTTTAAAACTATAGGTCATACAGCCCTGGTTGGGTGGCTCAGTTGGTTGGAGTGTTGTCCCGGACACCCAAAGGTCTTGAGTTCGATCTCTAGTCAAGGCACATACCTAAGTTGTGGGTTCGATTCTCAGTTGGGACGCATACAGGAGGCAATCAATTGATGTCTCTCTCTCTCTCTCACCCCCTTCTGCTTTCTCTAAAAATCAATTAAAAAAAACATATCTTCAGGCGAGGATTTTTTAAAATAAATTAAAAGTATCTTTTAAGCATTTTTCCATATCAAACAATCTTTATAATGTTTGTGCATTCACCATTTTATTTTTTATTTTTTAAGATTTTATTTATCTACTTCTAGAAAGAGGAGAAGGGAGGGAGAAAGAGAAGGAAAGAAACATCAATGTGTGCTTGCCTCTCATGCACCCCCAACCAGGGACCTGGCCCGCAATCCAGGCATGTACCCCGATTGGGTATCAACCCAGCAACCCTTTGGTTCATAGACTGGCACTCAGTCAACTGAGCTACACGAGCCAGGGCTATATTCACCATTTTAAATGACTGAGTAATATTTTACTCTGTAACTGTGCCATAAACTATGTGAGCAATCTCCTAATATCAGCCACTGAGATTGTTTTTACTTTTTTTTTCCTTTCATTTTTTTATAATAATTTTATTAGATATAATTGACATAATCATACAATTCACCTTTTTAGAGTACAGAATTCAGTGGCTTAGTATATTCACAAAGTGGTGCAGCCGTCACCACTATCTGATTCCAGAACACTTTCATCAGTCCAAAGAGAAACCCCCATTCACATCGCCAGTTACTCCCCATTCCTCTCTCCCTTTAGCCACTGGCAACCACTCAGGTACTTACTGTCTCTATACTGGATACTTCAGATAAGTGGAATTGTACAGTAGGTGTGGCCTTTGCATTTGGCTTCTTTCATTTAGCATGTTTTCAGTACTCCATTTTCTTCTAGACCAAATTATTATTTTTTTAATTATTTTATTGTTGTTCACTTACAGTTGTCTGCACTTACCCCCACCCCCAACCCCAGGCAAACCCATCTCCCTCCCTTGCTTCCACCCTCCCCCTTGGTTTTGTCCATGTGTCCTTTATAGTAGTTCCTGAATACCCTTGTCCCCATTATCCCCTTACCCCTCCCCTCTGGTTACTGCCAGATTGTTCTAAATTTCAGTGTCTCTGGTTATAATTTGTTTCTCTGGTTGTATTTTGCTTGCTTACCTCACAAGCGTCTTGGCTGTGGCTGATCTGAGTTCCCCGGTAGCTGATCTGGCCTTGGTGCCTTCTCTCATGAGTCCTTATATAAAACCCCTTAATATTTCATATAGTAAAGGCTGCGTGATGATGTAGTCCTTGAACTTGACCTTATCTGAGAAGCACTTTCTCTGCCCTTCCATTCTAAATGACAGTTTTGCTGGATAGATTATTCTTGGTTGTAGGTCCTTGCTTTTCATGATTTGAAATATTTCTCTCCAGCCCCTTCTTGCTTGGAAAGTCTCCTTAGAGAAATCCACTGACAGTCTTATGGGAATTCCTTTGTAGGTAACCGTCTCCTTTTCTCTTGCTGCTTGTAAGATTCTTTCCTTATTCTTGACCTTGGGTAATGTTATTATGATGTGCCTTGGTGTGTTCCTCTTTGGGTCCTGCTTCTTTGGGGTTCTCTGAGCTTCTTGGATTTCCAAGAAGCCTATTTCCTTTGCCAGATTTGGGAAGTTCTCGTTCATTATCTGTTCAAAAATACGTTCAATTTCTCGGTGTTCCTCTTGTCCTTCTGGCAGCCCTATGATCCGGATGTTGGGTCGTTTACAAATGTCTCTCAGGTTCCTGAGTCCCTCCTCATTTTTTTGAATTCTTGTTTCTTCCTTCTGGTCCACCCCATTGGTTTGAGTCCCAGCTTCCTTTTTTCCCCTATTGGATCCCTGTAAATCTTCCTCCATTATCTTTATCATATTGTTCATTTGTTCAACTATTTCTTCCAGTTTTGTGAGAATCCTGATTACCAGTGTTTTAAACTGGGCATCTGTTAATTTGGCTATCTCTTTGTCCGCTAGTTGTAATTTGTTCTGATCTTTCGTTTTGGCCATTTTCATTCTTTTTTATCTCAGCGCACCTGTCGGAGTCTTAGGTGTTTGTCGGTGCCTGGTAACCTGGGTCGTTTTTTTGTGACGTTTCCTCTAGGGGCGGGGCCTGGGAGGGAGCAATGGCGTCTGCCGTTCACCGCCACTCCCTATCACCCTCTGCTGCCCAGTTCCCCACTGCCTTTTCCGCCAGTCTCGGCCCTGCTGGTTCCCACTGGCCTCTCCAGTTATGCCGCCGGCCTGCGAGGTTCACCCGTTGCTCGGGGTCGTGCTTTGTTTAGGCGCTCCCGGGGTGAGTTCCTCTGGGCAAACTGCCTCTCACTCTGCTCCTCTACTCGGTTCTGCCCTACTTACCGGCCTGGATGTACGTCCTCCCCAACTTCCTGGGTGTCGGACTTCCCTTCAGTTCGATTCTGTCCGTTCTGGTTGTTTATTTTCCGCTATTGAGTTTGTTGTTTAAACTCCCTGGTTGTGAGCAGCGGTGCAGTGCGTCCACCTACGCCGCCATCTTGGCGGAAGTCCTGTTTTTACTTTTTTAATATAAAAATTAACATTATTCCTTGTGGTGGAACTGTGTTGTCTTGACCATGGTCGCAGTCCCACAAATCTGTGTATGGCAAAATTGCATAGGACTAAATACACATGGATGAAAGCACATAAAATGGGGAAATATGGACAAGGTCTGTGGGTTCTATGAATGTCAATTCCTCAATTGTAATTTAGAAGATATTATCGCTACAGACCAAATGTTTGGGTCCCCTCAAAATTCATATGTTGAAACTTAATCCCCAATGTGATACCATTTGGAGGTGGGGCCCTTGGGTGGTGATTAGGTCATGAGGGTGGGGCCGTTATAAAAGGGGCCCCAGAGAGTTCCCTCGCCTCTCCTGTCGTGTGAGGACACAGCAAGAAGACCGCCATCTTTGGACCAGGAAAGGGGCCTTCACCGCGCATCCAATCTGCCAGCGCCGTAGTCTTGTACTTCCCAGCCTCCAGCACTGTGAGAAATAAATGGTTGTTTTTGTTTTTTTTTTAAAGATTTTATTTCTTTTTAGATAGGGGAAGGGAGGGAGAAAGAGAGGGAGAGAAACAGCAATGTATGGTTGCCTCTCACATGGCCCTCACTGGGGACCTGGCCCGCAACCCAGGCATGTGCCCTGACTGGGAATCGAACCGGGACCCTTTGGTTCCCAGCCCGCGCTCAATCCACTGAGCTACACCAGCCAGGGCTAAATGGTTGTTTTTTAAACCACCCAGTCGATGGTGTTTTTGTTACAGCAGCCTGAACAGATGAAGACAGTTACCGCTGGGGAA